>JAHWFP010077939.1:7629-17787 GCA_023313725.1 Lithobius niger
TGAACATTTTTTCAGCGTGTGATTGAGAAAGGTCGGGTTTCGACCTTCATTCTTGATATTGCAAGTAAAATAAAACTAAACAATAACTGCGTCGAACCAAAGAATACCAGGAAGGTGACCTCAACTCCCCACCCCCCCCCCCCAAAAAAAAAGAAAAGAATAGCCTAGAAGAAAAGATCCAAACAAGTCTTGAAAAAATTTATATAGGTAGTAGAAACAACCGGCTCAGGAAGACAGTTCCATAGAGGGCATGCATATTCTATTGGTGAAAAAAAGGTGCCTAATGTTGAGATTGGAATACGTCCGCAGCACTTAGTAGCAAGACCTCTAGTGTTAGTAGGAAAGAAACAGAAGTAGTTTGATGGCTTAACAGCCTTGAGTTGGTTGACAATTTGATAGGAGGATGAGATCACCACGTCAAAATATTCTCAACAACAGGTAGCTTAACCACTGAAGATTTAAAAGACGGTCCTCGTACGAAGGATCCTTAACACCATTTAGTCAAGCGCGTTAACACTTTACCAAACGGTAAAGAAAAGTTGGGTAGAAGGCTGACTGACTTGTGAATAGTACTCGAGAACTGGGCGAAAGAAAACTTTGTACCGGATAGAGGAGTGGTGTGGGCTAAGGTGAAAAGTGAGATTTTTTCTTGGCTTTTGGTAGTGACAAAGTCTGCATTTACAGTAGATGGAATTTGAGGGTACTGACAATGAGAACACCGAGGTCAACATGATTTGTTTCGACTGTAATGGCCTTTGTACCAATAAGAATAGGGGCAGGAAGGGTTGTTGTTGCCAAATTGCATAGCAGCACATAGGGTTAAGTTCAAGGCTGTTTTCAGTGGTCCTCCTGTAAATATAATTCCATTCCTGCTGTCGAGTATAGTGTGACGAAAAGGAGAATCAAGTTTTAATTCATTGGCATAGTGAGTTAGCATTTTCAGAAGAGGTAATCTTCAGCTAGTGTGACTGGCAGATGATGAAAAGCAGAGGACCAAGCATTGAACCCTGGCGAACTCCAGAAGTAACAGGATGCCAATCGCTAGATGTTCCACACAGAGAAACATGCTGGTAGCGGGCATACATGTAGGCATAGATCCAGGGAACCCAAGGAGGGGGAAAATTCAGCAACGAGAGCTTATTAATTGGTTTAGTATTAGGAACAGAATCAAAGAAATTTTTGAAAGCAAGAAAAATAATGTCACAAGGATTCCAAGAATCCACTAATTCGGTAATGGGGGTTATAGGTGCCAAGTAAGTTGCTGAGACAGGAGTGTCCACTGAGAAAACCGCGCTGCGAAGTGGGTAATATGTTAGATCGTTACACTTGCACACAAGTTCAGTATGGATAAAGCATACAATAACTTTAGAAACAGTGGAAAAAGACTGATTTCGGGGAGTAGTTTTTAACATTGTGCAGTGAGCCACTCTTCTGAAACGAGGTAACGTTTGCATATTTTCATAATTCTGGAAAAGTGAAAATACGAACTGCAGCGGTAAAAATATGGAAAAATGGGACTGCAGCAGACACAGCGCAGTTATTAAAGAAGACTGTCTGGACCCCAAGAGGTGTCTTCCTTGAGAAGGAGAAACTCAAATTCATCATAATCTCCTCACCTAGGTTGGTGAGAATTGCTGGGCTAGAAATAAACTTTATGGTAGAAGCCCCCCCCTCCCCCCAATAAAAAAAAGATTAAAAGTAGAGAAAATCGTATCATCAACGAGAATTCTGGAGTTTTTGATGCAGTTAGTTGCCAAAGATTTCCTAGTTTGGTTTATATAAGAGAAAAGCAAAGAAGCAGCCTAAAGTTATTTTCGAAAAGGCTGCGTGCACGTCGGATATTCTGGACAGCAGACTTTCGAGCATTTTTAAATGAAGACAACTGGCAGCTGTGAGTATCTAAACGGTGAGTATCTAAACCGTTTGTAGCGTTTTTTCTTGTTCACAAGCGACCGAACTTTATTGTGTGACCAAGGCGTGCTGGTGTTGTGAGTAGATGTAGTTATGGGAACAAAGCGAGTAACGATATTATGACGGAAAAATATTCAAGAATATTGACCTGTGAATTGTCATCAAGGCCTTCTGATTCAAGTTCCCAGTCAATGCAAGTAATGATGTCATTGATCAATGGGTAGTCAACTTTCCGAAAATTGGGATGGGGGGAGGAACCGCGAGCTAACGTAGAAGGTAATTTCGATTGAAAGGACAGGACATTACGAATACAAACTTGAATGTGAGGAGTACTGATGACTAGGTCGAGAAGATAGGCTTCTGCCCAGGTCAGTGTCTTGTAGGATGCAAAATATATTGAGAGAGCTTATGGATGCTGCAAAAATTCGAGAAAGTCTTGCGATGCACTAATTTCGGCCTGAGAAGTGAGGAGATCGCCCTAAGCAATTATCGGGAAAGTTGAAATCACGGAAGCGTGGGAGAAGAGGCAAGGAGGCCACAGAGCGATTTAGTGTTGAAAGAAAACCTGGCCAATGGAAGAGTATTGCGAGGGATTCTGTAGGAGCAGCCGATTTTAAGAGGAACAGCTGCATGTAATTTAAGATCAACACCAGAGTGTTTCCCATTCTCTGGTGTTATCAGAGCTAATCTGGAGAACATATGACGGGATATCCGATTTAACATAAAGGACAACACCTCCATGGGTTCTACCACTCCTATCACAGCGGAAAAGATTACATCTGCTAAAGGTGAGAGAAGCCAAAGAAATTAAGGAATTCAGGTAAGTTTCAGTAACTCCGATAACATCTGGATTAGAAATGGTAAGGGACACTTTTAAGTTCATCATTATTGTTTGGGCTAGTGTTTCCACCAGGACAAGAAATAAACGAGTCTTGACTTATCTCGAAATACCAGGACAAGGCAAAATCAAGAAATGATGGGCAATTTTGAGATCAAAAACAAGAATGATCGTGTCAGGATCAAGACAGTATCAAGAATAAAGGTCCAGACACGAATTTTCTCGACGTAATTACACAACGCACTGAAAATGCTCAGTATTGTGATGAATGTGTATGTCGGTCATTGTTCTCGTCAATAGCTAGCAGTGCACTGAATCGAAAATTTGTTGTATACAAAACTAGCGCATGATACTTGCGTCATGCGTTGCATTGGTGCTGAAGTCATTTCCTCCCAATGTGAAGAGATTAGTGCAAAAAATAGCGATTCCTCATCGGCCTGTTAGTGATAACTAAATTCTGTAGTGAATTAGTTCTGTTTGCTCATGGACGCTAAACAGTGACAACACGAACTGATAACAACAGGTTTGTGGTGGTGTTGAAGATAACATGGGACAACGACGGTTTCCACAACTTCCCTTATTTTCTCCTATACCTTAAGCTAGGGCCTTAGTGGGCCTTTTTACCTTGATGCTATGGCTCCATATTATGTATTCTGTATGCTTTGTATCAATATTTATGTATTCCAGTTATGCTATGTACGCTGATGTATGGTCCAGTCCCTGGAGATCAGTGGTCCAGGTGGCTCAGAGGCCTTGCCTGCCACTAGGGGTGGCTGCTAGCAGAGATGGATCATGCGATATACCAAGACGTACTACAGAAAGTACCTTGCACTACCTGTGGGGGGTACTGGCTGCAGCTCTGTTTACTTGAGACCCTGCAGCCCCCTTCAACCTCACTCTGAGAGCTAGTCCCCTAACCAGCTACAACTCTTCTTGAAGTGTGCCACTCTGCTAGAAGCCCAATCTAGAATATCCTTGAACCACTGGACAACATCTAAGGACAGACAGCATGGCCCTGGAACAAACCCTGAAATTCAACCATCCTTCTGGCGTTCTTCCTTGTACCGGGCTTAGTGGGGTTACAATGGGTTTCGAACTCCCGTACAAGATTTAACAACTCATGAAAGGAATTGGCATCACTGACCAAGCCTGACAGACTGCAAGGTATGGCAATTAATTTACTACCAGTTATTGGCAGTGAGCCGACTTTCGTGTACAGGTGGCTTATTCATTGTGCTAATTAGTTCAGGGTCCATTCCTACAGATGCTCTGTTTGCATATTGGAGCGTTGCATATGACTATGTATGATACTGCCATAGTCCATCAACAACAAGGAACGTTTTAAACTAGGTAAGCACGGCGATCGTAAGTTATACACACTATAGATGTTTTGATAGAAGTTAAAAGCATATATTTTTCAACTTGGTGAGTTTCCTGTTCTGAACTTGCCTAGCACAGGGGGCCACTGGTGACCACGACGTTAACTGTTATAATAATAACTAAGAAACAGTTCATCCCGTGAAAACTGCGGGAGGGAGAGAACAGGGACTTATGTTCGGCAGAAAATTGCAAGATTAAAATTCATAAGAAAAAAACCTTTTTTGGACTCACATAACTGGGGTGTCATTGGCACATATGTACCGGTAAGTCAACAGAAACTTAGAAAAGTCCAATGATCGCAGCCTGGTTTTCAGCAAAGTTAAAGATGAGACACTGACGACAACACCGGGCAACGCATTCCAAGCTTTCATCACCCTATTACTGACATAGAACTTACGACAGTACAACTTACGAACAACCAATAACTGTGCTTGAAGGTGCTGCAACGAATTGAGTATTAACTACAAATTTACAAATCTGAATAAATTTTGTTAGAAAAAAGTCGAGACATACGACTTTCGAGACAAGATCGAGAATATAGTAACTAAGATCGAGACAAGATCAAGATTGCAAGTATAGGTGTCGTGACAAGATCAACAATAGTTATTCCTCATCTGGTCTCTTCTACACCGAATGACTACAGGCAAAAATCACTGAGGTTCCCTTCAGGCAGACTGGCATCCGCTGGTTTCGCAACAATCTGGCAAGCGCAACAATCACCTACAGGAAGCACTATGTAACGGTATTTACAAACTCATCAAGCAGAAGTTTGATATTTTCCACAACCTACTCTGCCAACTAGAAGAAGCTACACTGAAAATTATTACCACGTCCTGGGAGGCGTAATTTTCATTGTGGTAATGCCCTGGGATGCACAATTTTCTTTACGGAAACTCATCCATGGACATTCTTAGGTGATCTTACCATGTCCAGGAATGCGTAAACAGCATACTGAACGTAACAACGTAATAAACTACATCACCCACAACTTCCTAGACTGGCGTAGGTTACGCCGGGTACTTCTAGTTATTTATTAAATTTAATAAAAAAAATGCCTAAACGCATTCGTTCCACGACGATGATTTCGTTCTGATGTCTTTAAACCGTTCATCTTGACGAAGATGCGATTCAATCAAATGTGAAGGAATGGATCGATGAAGAATTTTAAATAAAACGAATTAAGCTTGTGCAAGAAAAAAAAATCGATGAATTCAATTTCAGAAATGAAAAGAAAAAAAAAATTGACAATTCAAGTGTAAGCTGGTGTAATCCAAACGTAATGGTGCACACTCGACAGCTTCGTCAGTTACGCCCTGTCAAAATCAACTACTCACTTTACGGTCAGTGATTTCGCTAAATCCTCTAATTATACGGTAATTATATTCCGACTCGGGTTGCTAAGCTATCGATTGCTCGGTTCACCGTGTATATAAGTGTGTATCAAGTGATGATTGTTAAATTTTCATGAGATTCTTGGAATCATTACTTCCTGCCGCACACGACGCCAACTTCCTTTGCAAATTTGTTGGATGGAAATTCGATAAATCAATTGTATTTAAAATGAAACCGCACCTAAACGTGCTGATTTAACGCCTGTTCTAACTCTTATGTTTTGCAGCTTAGTTTTTAAAGAAATATTTCGTTTATGGATGTCGTGTTGGTTGACCCTGTCGAAATAAACCAAAACAAGCGGCTACAGCGACTGCCTAGTCGCACCGGTCTTCTGTACAGTTCCTCCACTTCCAGTGTTGAGGCGCACACCTCTATCATGCACTAAAACAGCTATCTCTATCATACTAATCTAAAAGCAGTAGCCATCACAATTGTCGGTTAAAAATGTGTAGGTTTAGGCCTATTTTACATTTTAGGCGTAATTGTCAACTTTTAGGCCTTATTTTAACCAGCCGTTTTAATTTCGTAAGTAGCAGCTAACGGCGATATGGATTGTATAGTAAGTCTATTCATTTTTGCAACACGGTGCGCCTACAGGAACACAGTTACAGTGTTACAACGTAACGCAGCGTATATAGATCAGTGGTAGTACGGAACTGACGAGAGAGACGCTGTTGATGAAGCCAAGAGCGACTCGTAGCAACTTGAGGTTGCCATGGTAACATGATTTTAGGCCTAATTTTCATTTTTAGGCAGAATTTTAAAAATTCAGTTCTAGTTTCGTAAGTAGCTGATAGGCCTCATGGAGAATTTGGTTCGACGGTAAGCCTATTCATTCATGCAACAATGCAACGAGACTTATTTTAAACAAAGCTAAAATCAATTTACGTCGAAGAATTCTAATTTGCCATGTTATTTAACTAACTTCTCACACTGAATCTAACGTTGTAAACAATGGTCGTCTATATCTGGTACCGGTGAGAAGTTGAAATTAGCGACGGACGGACGGACGGACAAAATCGTAGCAATAGTCTTCTCAGCCGGTAGGATTTTAATTCGACGATAAAATGTTATTATTTCATTTAGTTACGTCGAAGAATTCTAATTTGCCATGTTATTTAACTAACTTCTCACACTGAATCTAACGTTGTAAACAATGGTCGTCAATATCTGGTACCGTTGAGAAGTTGAAAAAAGCGACGACGGACGGACGGACAAAGTCGTAGCAATAGTCTTCTCAGCCGGTACGGCTGTACAGAAGACTAAAACAACCTGCCTGTCTTTTTTAGGCGTTGTGAAACTTTGGTTACTTAATGCTGCGGGTGCGACTCTCCATTGTCACCTGAGCTGGCAAAATTTAATGAAAAACAGAATTTACCCAAAGTGGGACTTTGACGAAGTGAACATCAGAATGTATAGAAGGACAAATGCCTATGACAGGCACAACCACAAGAACATGTCAACAAATGCTTTAATTTTCGGTTTACACGAACATTTTATTTTAAGGTGTTCGGACTTTGGCCACGGAAGATACATTATTTTCATTACTTTTTTTTTTTTTTTTTTTTTGCAAGACGCTCAACAGCCTACAGTTCTGATTGTAAACACCTGCGGAGTTTCATTCTTGGTGTTTTCCGGCAATGAGTTTCCGGCAATTGTGATTGCGGAGGATTTAGGATGTTAATCATTCCTGCGTGACACATGCCCCCCTCTTTCCTCCCAGTTCTCACTGTGAGGTGCCAGAACGAGTGCCAGCGGTTCCGACTGCCAGATGAGGGCATGATGTAACGTTCACTGAGGCAGTGTGCATTTTGAGATCAAAAAGTCCTGGGGGCCAAGAGCCGGGGTACGAATTGTCCGGGGATGAAAAATAATCCTATAACTTCCGATTTTAGGCCATAGCCTACTTCAGCAAGCGATGGTATTCTGTAATCTTGTAACTCGATACCCGACTCCAATCCTAAGTAACTAAAACCCGTACCCAGTAAACGGTATTCTGAATGAAAACTGAGACTCCAACCGGTTCTCAAAGTTAAGTTTTAAGCATGGAAGTCGGATGCAAACTTATTTAGTAGGAGGGGTTGGGGAGGGGAAGAGAGGGCAGTGCGAGGATTTTGAGGGAATCATGATGTAGGAGGGGAAGAAACTCACACATATTCTCTTCACCTCGAACGTAGTAGACTTCTAGATTAGCTCGTATTCATAATGGCTTTACAACTAGTATAGTTGATAAACTAATTAGACAAACTTCCGTCTTCACTACAGTTCACGGATGAAACGACGATGTTTGCTTATACCGCAAGAGTTCAGATTCAAAGAAAAATCATTGTTGTGATTTGACGTCATAGGTTGGTACGCAGGGATTATTAACAAGGCCTGCCACCGAAAACGCAACAATGCATGACCAACAATGCAATTCCTTGACAGGAGAAAGTACTGCATAAACGGGCACTACAGCGAAGCCAACTTTTTAGGCTTTTTAGCCAATAAATGATCAACAGCTTTGTAATTTGTTATCACCCAACTCCGAACATTCGTGTTTAATTCGGTAAGTTTTTTTCAGTGTTCCACATTTCTTCAGTTAGAATTTTAAAGACCTTTAATAAACAGTTTTACATTCTAACGTTTGCATCCATAACTGTTGTGTACCAGTATTGGCTTAATGTAAGCTGTATTTGTGTTATACTGCTTGCTGCTAATTTCTTTTTCTTGTTTTTTCTTCATAAAGGACAAGAAACGCTCTCACTATTTTCGTGCGTCCCACGCGATGGCTTTCGCAAAATTTACATAGGTTTTAGCGACTGACCAAACCGCCTCATACGACGGTAAAAAATGGAAAAAAGAGTGCGTTTGCAACATTTGGATACGGTTGGACTAATGTTGCAGAACTGAGTCATACAGGAAGGATGATATGGAGGCAGGCACCTTTAATAACAGCTACTTGATCTCGTAACAGTTCAATTTTTTTAAGTTTTTTTATTTTATTTCATTTTTACGTACGAATAACCAAATTTATTTTAGTTAAAAGGAACACCTGCACTTCATGAGGGTGTTTAAGTATCGGTATTTTTATCATCGAGTTTGGCATATGTATTTTTATAAGAAAAAAAAGGAAATCTTTGAATAAAGACACTATAAATAAAATCCACGGGAAGAAAGTGTCTCCAGAGTTGAAAGCTGCAGTAGAATTTGTAGACCTGCATGAATGGAGATCAAATTATTATATTTCTAACCCAAGACGTAATATTTCAACTTTCAGTTAAGTGTAAAGTAAGCACGCGTAGCAAGCGGATTTTTGGCGTTTGCATAGTGCACTTCGTCTGCAGAGGACGGTAACACTTTCACTTTCGGTTGGTGTGGCTGGTCTATCCTTGCTCTTTCGGTATAAAACCAATAGCGATAACACCAATACTTCCACAATGGTTTGCTGTGCTCGATTCCCAACTTGTATGCGTGTTTACGTGGAGTATTTGTCACCGTATTTTGTCAGGAATATGCGTGTTATTTGTTGTCCTACGGAAGCATAGACATTTTATGAGGCACTCTGGAATGGCATTCTGTAACTCGTGCTCGGCTGAGGCTGCGTTTACAATACAAAAGCTTGTGCGTGAGGGTGGCGCTCGACGCGTACGCCAGTTCATGAGCAAACAAAAGCGCGCGGACAATCTGCTTGGCCCGCTCGTATACGTATCGTCACGCTAAAGCAAACGCGCATTCATTTACAAATCAAACGCGTGAGCAGGCGCGTGAGCTTGATAATGCTGGCTGATACTCCGTTCCAACTATTCTGTTTCACAGCTTCCCCCTTCTATAGCACCAAGATTCGATGCCATACGGGTCAAGGTCACTGTAATTAAGATATCTGGCCGTTTATTTTGAGAATTCAACCCTTTAGCACACCAAGTTTTCCTTTCTTGTGGCGCCGATGGAATCCGTTGATGCCGCCATTTTTTTTTATCCCAGCATGCAACAACTAAGCGTGCGAGCGTCGCTTGACGCTCACCGATCTAGGTCCACTAGCAAAATAGCAAAACGCGCGCGTTGACCCATCTGCTCTACAATTGTAAATGGTCGCGCCTAAGCGTTGAGCATGGGAAAAACTCTATAGTTTCACGCGTCGAGCGTCACGCGTACGCGTTGAAATCAATATTATAAATGCACCCTAAGTCCGCCTCGAAAGAACTGGCTCAAGTCAAGTATACGAATCGTCTTTGGAAATGTGAAGTCTATACTTGACCTCAATCCGTGCTTAGTCGTGTCATACTTGGAGCCTAGCCCTGAGTCAGCGTTCGGAATACGAGCCTTCGACGTCATTGATAGACAGTCACAGTGACAATCACGTGAGAACTGAGAGTCGGACTTTGAACCCTTTCTTAAAAAAAACCTTGCCTTTCTATCAGGGGTAGTCTAACAGACCACCAAACCATGATCCTCAGTTCAGCAGCTAAGGAGCGCTGGACATTCTCCCGCCATCTACAGTTGGGGAGACCGGGGGCTAGTCGGCAACAGGGTTGCAGGCGAGTTGCCTCCAGACGAAAGTTTGAAGCATTTAGCGCTATCTAGTTCTCTCTAGCGCTCGCTCACAGCAGGAAAGGAATGCACAAAGAAATATCTTTTAACGCAACAAACAAGCCACG
>JAHWFP010077939.1:18843-35486 GCA_023313725.1 Lithobius niger
CAGAAAAAGGCAAAATAGTATCAACACCGAACAACCAGGCCTTAACGCAAGTCAGCCCAATTTATGGCGATTTGACTTGATAGAACGATTTTTTTACTTTCGATCGTCGTAATTTCCATACACCCATATACTGTTTGCTTTGTAGTCTTTCCTTTTACGTGTAAAGAATTCGTCGTGCATTGCAATCGTAACTTTTTACACATTAACTAATTCTGGAAAAAAATAACATGACAAAGAAATTAATGAATGATTATGATTGCTTTTGAGGTGAGTGTACGACTACAGAACGAATTCCCTTGTGGAACTGCGTTACTAGGGTTTTCTTGTTTCACTGGTTTTAAGGAGTTTTTGTAATACAGCCTTACATCCTGCTATTATATACTGGTTTGTATTAATCTATTAAAGTAATAGTTGAAACGTCTCATTTAATTAGGTTGACAATTTATATTTTGTTGCAAGCCTGTATTTGCTCAAAATATCATGCCATCCTGGCAGTGAATAAGAAACACAACAAGTGAAAACCGGTTTTTGGACCGGTTATTGAACCGATTTTTGAACCGAACCACAATTTCTATTTTATCAGAAAACCGGAACTAAACCGAAACACTATTCAGAGCTATATCGGAAATCTATTTTTTTACGGTTGGATTCCCTGTTACGAGGTACGAGGCTATTATCGTTTTTAAGTGCTTCAAGTTTTTTGGCTAAGATTGCCTTGACCACAGCTTTACAGCTGTTCAATTGCATGGTTTGCCTTGTCCTTAGCTCCGCAGCTCTTCAGTAGCATCATTTCAGCTAAACAGCCCAGTCAGTAACTTTGCAGCTCTTCAGCTGCACTATTTTAATTAAATTGCTCCACAATAGCTTTGCTCCAGTTGCATCATTTCAGTTAAACTGCCACATCAGTAGCTTTGTAGCTCTTCAGCTGCATCACTTTCGCTTAGATTTGCTTTGTCCCTGGCTATACTTTTTCAGCTGCGTCACTTCAACAAAGTTGCCTTATCAGAAAGTTTGCAGCTCTTCAGCTTCATCATCAGCTAAGTTTTAGCTAAGTTGTCCTGTCAATAACTTTGTAGCTCCTTAGTTGCATTACATCAGAAGTCACTGGTAAATCTTGGGCATTTTAAAGCACTTTTCACTCATACGGAAATCCGACCAAGAGTAAAGGAGCGAACATTTTTTTTGGGGATGGCTGCAAATAATTTCTGAGTTGATGCACCTGTTGCCTCATATCCTTCCTTCATTAACTTTTGCCATCAAAATTACCGATGATTAAACCTTGGACTAACTACTCTTTCTTCGAGATGGACGATTCACGTAGGGCTGCCTGTAAGCTCGATTGTGTTCCGACCGATCGCAGCGCCAGTTCGAAATTCTTGCGGGGAACAACACGACAGGCGAAACTGGAAACCAAACATGGAGGCTGTTGTATCCAGATTGCATATATAGTTGTATGGTTAAGGTAAAGGCCACCTGAGACATGTCAGCAAATAAAGCTCTATCTTGTGCAGCACCAACCTGGCGTGTGTTATCACGTTTAATGTCTTTTTCATTAGCAAAATCGCAAATGATAAATAATAACAGAACAGAGGCAACAAATTCCGTCGGAAACTGACGAAATAATCGTGCGGATGGGCAGAATCCGAAGTTGGAGAACTTATCCTGTGTTCGATTCAAACGGAATTCCGTTCGTTACAAGAAATGTGAACCATGGAACAAAAGGGATGTTTTTAAAGTCAGCGGCTTGCGACTCGCTTGCAAGCGGAAACGCTGCCTGTTTGTTATTTCAATGGGAAAGCGTTCCCCGCGGCCAAGCGACTCGCAAGCCGCTGACTTTAAAAACATCCCTTAAATTCAGCCTAAGTGGTCGCTCGGTACGCTCCATGAAACACAAAACCATGTATTATACTTAGCTCCACTCATCTCTACAACCCGTTCTAAAATTGAATGTTGGATTTTTAAAAAAATATAACTTTGTCAGCAAGTTCTGATCTGCCTTGAGAATAATTTAATGCCCTAATCTTACTTCCGATATTTTGAGGCGATTAATTTAGTATTCTTATTATTAATTGGTTTTAGTAATGCTAAATATATCTTTCCCGACCGAGCAGTTGGTGGCGCTGCCAGTCTCCTAACAGTCGCTGGCGTACGAGCTTTGTGTGGCAGCTGTGGTATGTGATTCGTCCGTCTAGTATAGTTCGTCCAAGGTTAAACCAACTTCAACAATACTTAGACACCCCTGCATTCTCTCCGAAGACGAGCAGTTTACAGGAATTTGTGTGTAAGGTGTATACTGATTTATTAATGCCAGATTCGATGTTCACTAATCGATAAGCCCAAACGGGACGTCATATTTACCCTTTAATGCCTGAACAAATTGTCAAGCATTTTTTTTTGTAATCCTCGAATTCGAGCTAGATTTCCCACTGTGTAGTGCTTGCTCCCTTTGATTGGGGGTTCTCGGAGACCCTGACAAAGCTCACGTTGTGCATTGGGACTAATTTTTTTCTTTTTTCTTTTTTCTAGAATGGAAGGAACATAACGTTTCTCCCAGGTGGTGGCAAAGGGTTAAACTTGTATTTTAGCTGCGATGTGCTACGTTTTCTACGATTATTTGATAGTCTGCGATATGCTGTGTTTTCTACCATCTTTATAATAATCTCGGAGGCCGGCTAAAAGGAAAACCACCTCTCGATCAACTCAATAAAGGTTCAATCTGACAAGTCGTCGGGCCGAACAATCACTTGCGCCCGAATTGTAAATGCGCTCTCCCATTCTACCTGCATGCAAACAGGAGGCAGGCATGAGTGGTCGATCAATCTGACAAGTCGTGGGGAAGAGTGCCGGAAAAATGTCCCGGGAAAATGTCCCGGGAAATGTGTCCGTAAACTTAATTCACGACCGGCCCCGTGTATAGCCCGGGCTTCCTATAGTTATTTAATTATCTGCGATATGCTGTGTTTTCTACCATTATTTGATAATCTGAGAATTTTGTGTTTTCTACCATTATTACGATAATCTGCGATATGCTGCACTTTCTACCATTAGTTGATAATCTTCGCTATGCTTCGTTTTCTACCATTGTTTGATAATCTGCGATGTGCCGTGTTTGCTACCATTTTTTGATAATCTGTGATGCGCTGTATTTTCTACCATTATTTTGATAACAGCAAAAGTGCTCTTTAATCTGACAAGTCCATTAAAGGATGGATTTTAGGATGAGTGGAAAGAGACGGCATGAAGAAGGACGTGCTTCCAGCGAGCGAAAAGGACTGAAGCGAAAGTGCGCTCGCACTCCGTGATGCCGGCAGTCGGTGCAAAATGTAGCCTGCGTGATCTCAAATAAAATAATGAAGAAATTATCCAGTGACAAGGATTGCAACGAAGCATTGTAGCCCACTCAATCAGCGTTGTTAGCAGATAACCCGAGGCAGTCATGCCGGGCACAAGTACGCATGCAAAGGGGCTACACTTGTGCTGTTTGGAATTTAATTAAATCGCTTTTCCTCTTGAATTAACACGAAATACAAGCGCACGAGAGACGCCTAAATTGATGGTGAATGCGGGACGAGGAGGGAAAACGAACACACGTTTAATAATATTAGACACACTTTTGACAGGCTCTAATTTTATCGCCGCCAACGTTAAATTCACTAATAGTGCGATTGAATTAATGCGATCATTTGTGGATGCAAGTATGATGATGACTTGGGAAAATCCAATTCTCAACTTGGAAGATGACGGAACGAATTACTCGCGAAGTCGCTCGCCAAGAAATCCTAATTATTATTGCTACAAGTGTTGTTTGTTGAGGGTGATTGGATTTGACTGAACTTGTGGAAACGTCGATAACGCGCTTTGTTCGGATTTCCGATACGGTGGGTTAAAAACATTTGGGTTTCACAGGTTTTTTTTTTTTACGCGGTTTCGTAATTTTTTTCCCCTGTGGAGGTAACAGTTCGTGGCGGCAACAAGGTAAGAGTTAGGAAATTTTTTTTTTCTTTTGAAAATTTTATAGCATTAAGTCAACCGAAGCAATGGCTGAACCGGCTGAATTTTGAACAATACCAGCCTTTTTTAAGAGAAGAAATATCTGGTAAAGGGAGGGGCAAACCAGGGGATTTGAACCGGGAAACCTACGATCGTCGTAGGGGTCGAAAGATTGTCCAGAATAAGTTCCCATAGCTGCTGAAGAAGCATGGCATACTCTATCACCTAATAACGCATGCAAATGTACCACTACGAGATGACATAAGGCTGGAAGAATCCCGAATACGGTAAACAGTGTGCAAGGGTGAAAACGTAACTTATGTTGGTAAACTGAAATAAATGTTCACAGGTTGTTTACGATGAAAACGCTTGTAATTTCCGTACAAAAAAATCAGATGAATAATCAATCTTTCACTGCAGACGACAAAAAAAAAAAAAAAAAAAGCCATATCGGTTTTCAACACGAAGACAACGCCCCCGTGAAGAGCGATAGGTTTACTTGACACTTGATTAACGCGACGTGATTTCGACGTAAACAGAGAATACAAAGTGCAACGAATTTAACAAACGCCGTTACCGGTGCCCCAAGTCAAACTAACCTGGGATTGAGACATTCGTTTGCTTATATTTTCGCACATGGACTTCCATGCTAGCGCATAAGTTTAGGTCTACGTCACAACACGGAGTTTAAAAAAAATCACACACACTTCCCGACTCAAGGATTCGTATCGTAGGATCAACTATACTACGCAGCGAAAATGAATTTCAGTGACTAATATTTGTTTACTCTAATTCTTGGTCCTATTTTAATAATAATAATAATAATAATAAAGGTTTAAAACACTAAAATGATAAGTGCTTTGAGAATTGGGAGGGCAGAAATGTCACTTACCCCGGTCCAATGTTAAAAAGTGTAAGAACGTACCGAAACACAATTATTCATACGCGATAACAAGAAATTTGGTAGGATGGGTTCCGGGTTGGACGGGTATATGACATGCCAAAAGGGGGGAAAATGGCTCGCATCTTACACACACATAGGAACATATGACACGTTCGTACAATAATCATTTTCCTAGGTTAGGCGGGGGGGGGGGGGGGGACGTGGTTTTTGCCTAGGGGCTCAACCAAACTTCATTATACCGCTGCGTGGAGGCGTGCACGTTAACTAAGATAATTATGGATCAAACGGGTATTCAAATACGTTACTATTTCTATTCGCATATCTCTTTCCATTGCTGCCATCCAGACGTCACAGGATTCGAGCTTTTTTCGAGCTGCTTGTTTTCATCTGTCCATTTTCATTTTGCGTTCGTCTATTTTTGTATTGCGGAATGTATAATATGGACGAAAGCAAAATAAAAGTGGATAAAAGCAAAAAAAAAGGAGGAAATCTGCATAAAAAGAAAAAAACATGATTCAACACTGAAACCTGTTCTCTGTTCATGAGCAAGACTGAAACTCGTACCCTGCCTGGAAAAATTAGAGCCAAGACATCTGACGTTAAGAACAACATCAATCTGAAACAACAACATCAACAGCATTTGAAAACAACAAAATTAATGAAACTAATTAACTTTTTCTTCGTTTTTTTTCGCGGCCTTTTTTTCTGTGGCGTTTTTCTTCTTTCGTTATTTTTTCCCGCAGATTTTCCCCCTTCAGCCTTTATTTTCCGTGACCTTTTTTTCCCCGCAGCTTTTTTTTTTCTGCGAACGCCATCGACCAAACCAGAGAGATAAGACAGGAAACGGTATCTTATAAAGTAAGAAAGTGTTCCAAGTATCCTGTGTGAGATATGGATACTCAGGTTAGTTCACTCGTATCGCTTTCATGTATTATTTTCACGTTAATGAGTGCAAAAACTAACGATGGAGGGCACCAGTAGTCCAGCGTAGGCTAGGCTTAGTTAGTTACATTCTAGAATATTAACATACTAGCGGAGTCGCTCGCTTCGCTCGCTCCCCCCCCCCCTCATTTAATTTGCCGTTCGGTCGGTAGACGGCATCATATGTTCGCGCTGCTGGTCGTTGCGTTCCGGGCGCAGCTACTATCTCAGCGGGCCTTGGCTGCTACTCGTATAATTTGCCGTTCCGTCGGTAGATGGCGGAGATGGCATCGTATGTCCTGCTTGCTGCTGCGCTGCAGATGGCTGCTGCAGATGGCTGCGTTGCGGATCTTGTGTAATTATATATATAGATTCTAGAGTAAGATACAGATTCCGCACAAAGAGGTCGCTCTCCTCTTCCTCTCCTTTTAAATTTTTTAATTTTTAACTTGTTCGAATTGTAGCTTGACTTAGGCAGTTTTGCCTGCATTTGTTTGTTTGCAACTTAATGCAATTTTAAGTGTATCTTATATTTCCCTTGATAATGAGCTGGAGCTAGCTCGAAACGTCGGGTTGTGTAGGTTTTATACATGTGCACTTTGGTCTTCTTCTGTTCAACATTCCTAAAATCCTATACAGATTCCTTCGCAAATGCAAACAAAAAATAAATAGTAAAGAAGACAAATCATCGGCTTTCCTGTGCTGCGCGTATGCACAGCCAACAAGACCAGTGGCGTGGCGTGAGGCCTCGCAGCGGCGAAAAGGCGCAGGCAGAGCATTGTTGGGCGTCATCGCGTCATGCTAAAAAAAATTTTTATTAATTTTTTTGTTTAATACTGCGCTCAACGCACACAATTACATTAATAATACAACAATTACACGACTAAAGATGTTAAGTCTATTCATTTCTATTCTATTCTATGAAAAAAGCTTAGTACTACGAATTAAGCAGTTGCAATATTCACAATAGAGCAGTGACATATGCAGGGCCGTAGGAAGCAAATTAAAAGTGGTACGGCGCAACCAAATCAGGTAGGGAGTCTGGGGGAATGCTGTAAGCAGAGCCCTGGAAGCTGAAGCAAATTCTGGTAGTGCAGTGTCTTATCTGGCTTCTGTAGACCATGTTTTGAATGAATTTTTCATGTTTCATGTTTATATAAAATATGGTTGACATTAACGAGGCTGCTCCCTTATGTATGAAGGCGATACTTCTTCTTCTTCTGTCATAAATGACTTAACAAAACTTACTTTTGAGAAAGTTACAGTCGGATTGGCTGCCGTGTTGGACTTTCTCCAATGTTTGGTGTTGATCTTTACTGAAGCTTGCTTTCGATTAGTGTTAAAAGGCGCTTAAAAAGAAATACCTTCACACTATATTTGAGCATCCTGAGCGAAATAACTTTTGCAACATTTACATAGGTGAGAGTCTATGTAGCAAAAACGGTTCTCACGAAGGTAAAACATAGGAAAATGAATGCCTTTGCAATATTTACGGGCGTCTGAAGTAATGTTGCAAAACTGAGCCGTACAGGAAAACCACCGGGTAGAATGTTGCTTTAAGCATCTAAAATACGGATATAATCCTTAAAATACTTAATGCTCTAACGGATTAGATACAAGACAATAATATGTAAGTCATTAGCGTCGCACTAATACGTGTAAAAGAATCGTCAGCATCTCCGAAAACACGCTGTAGCTTTTTTCCACGATTAGTGCGATGCTGATGGATTTACATGTCTTTTTCTTGTATCTGTTCCTTTAGATCATGAAGATTTTTTTAAGACTTACGAAGCTGGAGCATCTTTTGTGACACTGATTGCTTACATGTCTGTTTCTTGTACCGCATTGTTCCCTTACAGCGTTAAGTTTTTTTTTTTTTTTATTAAGGCTTACATTAAGCGTTTTTTTCCCCCTTGGAAATGTTTCAGGTAAATTAAATAACTAGAAATCTGACACGAGATAATCGCGATATGAGATAACTGATTTGAATGCTTTTTGATGCAAATCAGTTACAATAAAATAGCGTTCAAAATACCCTGGTATGGTATTTGTTATTACCTACATCTTAAGCCATAAAAAATGAAAATCAGTTTATTGGTTCGATCTCCAGGCTGAAAGCAAAATTGTTGTCATTGAAATTTTTAATGCAGTGAAGTAGTTATGACACGGCCCCAAATACCGAATTTCGTTTTCGTTGGTCTATGTAAATTCTGGAGAACTATATAGGGTTTCCAAGTTTGACGTTTAACGTGGAAGTTCGAGATGAGACTTGCATCCTTGGTAGCGCCTTGTTTTGAAAAGTTTATTTTACTTCTTTTTCCCCAAACCTCCTTCTCCAGGTAAAGCTCATTGTCCTTCGCAGGGTAGGGGAAGTTTTTGTTCAGTTCATATAGAGGGACCGACTGTGGTCATCAAAGCGCGGCAGAAAAGCCAAATAGGGCAACTTCAAAGGATTGACAACAGCAGCCGCATTTTGTGTGTTTGGATATGCGGTATTTAAAAACAATGTGCTGAAAAGTGGTACGGCAAATGCCGCACCAGCCGTACCGCTTCCTACGGCCTTGGACATATGCCGCCATATTGGCACCAGTATGGGCTTTGGAGGGCATAACTACAAGGTGCACTACATAAAAATGGAGGGGAAAACAACGGAAGAACGGGTTTCTTAGGCTTAAAATAACGTTGTTTTCTCCAACAACAAAAATTGCGCGTTTTAGGTCTAAGAAATCACTCTTCACAGCATCGGCTTCAGTATGACGCCCTTCTGTTTCTCTCTGCAGTGCCCCTTGCAGCTAACCCATTAAGGCACCAGTATAGAGTTATATACAATAATACTACGTCGTGTCACTGCTCTATAGAAATACCGCCTCGTAGTAGGTTGGCTGATTTCGTTGTTACACTTATTTTAAGTGTTCGGAGGGGCAGGGGGTTGGGGAGGGGGGGGGGAGCGATCGCTCCCACAGTCTCCCTCCGGATTAGCGCATGGGGTTGCGCCAGTTACGGAATTCTGTACCTTGGTAAATGCGACAACTGGGTCCACCACTTCAATTTCACCACACGCTCCCCGTGTGTACGCACAGGGTGGTCCACAAAAAATTGACGACCCAAGATTTTTTAAGTCCGACTTTTCTAGTTAGTACCCCTCATAACCAGGAGAGTTCAGAAATCAAATCTAATGGAACGGGAACATTTCTGTCCTCTCCTGGTTCTGAGGGGTGCTAACTAGAAAAACTGAACTGGTCGTCAGTTTTTTTATGGACCCCCCTATATTTTTTGTTTACTCATAGGTAGAACGGCTTGCTCGTTCCCCTACTAAACTACTCATCTTCAGCCGAGCAAGATCCATCGTTTTTGCTCGTTGGCCGGCCAGAGCGAGCTGCTCTAGTACAAATAACGCAGCCTTGAATGCGTGCAGTCGTATCAGTTCATGGCAACGAGATGAAGAATTTCTACCGAAGAACCAATTTTTCAGGAAAATTAATTTTTCTGAACTATCATTGTTGGATGTTTCGTTACTACTTGGTAGGGTCAGTATCGGCGCCATCTTGAAATATTAGAACACCTTAAAAGCTTCCGGCAAGCAACATTCTGATTAAAGGGTGTATTTATGCAAGAAGACCTTCTTGCTAACCGGACCATTATTTATTTGCAATGAGCTTTCTAGTTTCTACTAAAGGAAGCCGGAAATACATAAACAATCACATGTATTATAAAAAAAAAAACATGTTTTAAACATTAATGCAACATTGTCGTCACTTCTCGCTATTTCCAGACTTCGCTTATGCTCGCACAAACAGCTTCTACAGTAATCAAACGACTGCGGAAAACATAGCAACACGCCGTAAGAATTCAATACGTATCTAAGATGGGACCTGATTCGGTTTGTCGAATCAAAAACAAACAATCGAATGCTGGCACTAAAAAAATCGGTAAAATGTCTTGTTTTCATAAATCTAAACCATGCGCAATGGCTGTTTGTCGTGACGTCACCATGAGTTAGCCAATGACGAACGAGAACAACGGCTGTTTGGCCGTCTGATTGGACTAGCCCAGTCACGTGATGCGCATGTCACAGCAAACAGCCATGGCGTGTGGTATAAGCCGTCATGCCACGTGCACCATAATTCATGTCGTGAGCCACGCGAAGAGGATCTCCGTCCGCATCGTTGCCATAGTTACAAGATTAGAGAACTCTACAGCCACACGCACCGTTAAAGGTGAGACGCAACCAGCGAATTTAGTATTAGGGCGCGTTTACGCAACGACTCGTATTTGCATTATCGCAGTGGGAAAGGTGGCGTTGCCGTGGTAACAACGCTATGTGGAATAGCTAAATTCGGCATCGTTTGAGGAAATGCTTGCAGTCTTATAATCCGTGGCAATAAGATAAAGAATTCCTCCTGATAAAACAATTTTCCCACTCGCTTCTGAACTAATGTTATGGACCGTTTTCGTTGCGAGCCAGAATGCAAACGAGGCGAGTCGTTGCTAAACGCTCCCTCACGCGAGTAAAAGCTAGTGAGCGAGAAAATTCGTATTCTCGCAGCTGTAATGTTGCGAGTCACAGTTTCGTGTGATGGCAGTGGTGTCGCCGCCGTGGTTACAACGCTACATGCAAGAGGTACTATACCACGCACCACGGCTGTTCGCTATGACGCACATATCACGTGACTGGGCTAGTCCAATTAGACGGCCAAAGATCCGCTCTTCTCGTTCGTCAGTGGCTAACTTATGATGACGTCACGGTAAACGGCCGTGGCTCGTGGTATAGTGACATGTGTTTTGGCACTAGTGTTGGGCAGTAACCGAAATTTTTGTGATGGTGCCGGTACCAGCCTAGGTACCGAGGTACTCGGTATTTAACGGTTCTTAAAATTTGGCGGTACTTCCTTCGGTACCACCAGTACCAAAGGTATTTTTTTTAAGTAGCCTAATAAAACTAATTAAGGTTGGAAATGGAATCATCAATTTCATTTACGTAGCTCCTTACCCCCCCCCCCCCCCTCCAAACGAATACACATAAAAAATAATCACCAAGTGGGTTACTGAACTTTGAACTCAATTTTATTTTTCTGTTGGTTCTTGCTCTAGTTGTAGCATCAACGTTAAACAAGTTTGGCTCCACTTTTGTGTATTGTTTAGAATTCCAATTTCACCATTGTGTTGGTCTTTAAACTGATTATTACACTGCTTTGAGCCCTACAACACAAGGACTGACTGAACTATTGTTATAATTTTAGTGCCTTTTTTCATGTTAAAACAATACCGGTATTTTAACAATGCACGGTACTTGGTACCGTTGCATTTTTGGTACCGCGGTACACCGTGAGAACCGGTATACCGCCCAACACTATTTGGCACATGTGCTTTTTATTTATTTACTAGCGGAAGCCCGTGCTACGCACGGGTGGTGTTTGATACACCGTTAAAAACACGGGGACGATTTCCTTCCTCGTGTGTTTGTTACGGAATGCGTGTATCCCGTCTATGTGTTTTTGCGTACCCTGGCTAGGAAAAGGTGTTTTTCGTTTGCTTCACTCCCTCATTCAGCGTATCCCTTGTTCCAGAGTCCATACACTTACGTTACATATGATTCTTTCCTGCAAAAATGGTTGGAATACGCGTTTGTACATGTGAAATAAATAAATACGCCTTTGTGCATGTGAAATAATAAATACGCCTTTGTACACCGGAAATAAATAAAGAGGCATTGGAAACATTGTAAGGGAGGATTAAACAAACGAAGCTTCAACAATCAGGAAGAGGGCGAGCGGGCTCATTCTTCCCACGGTAGCAAAGAAAAAGGGCGAGCGACCGACAATGAAAACGGATATGTGCTCTATCAATTACTTGCGGCCGTCTTGTGGCGGCCGTCTTGTGGCCGTCTCGTTGCCGTCCATCCTACGCGACAACTCGACAGCAAGAGGGCGAGCGGGCTCATCCGACAATGAAAACGGATATGTGCTCTATCAATTACTTGCGGCCGTCTTGTGGCAGTCTCGTTGCCGTCCATCCTACGCGACAACTCGATTTTATTAATAAAGATTATTATTTTTTTTGTAGAATTTGAGTTTTAAGTAGTGCGGTTCACGCAGTATAGCAACTTGAGAGAATTAAAATTGTTCTCTTGCGAGTTTACCTACGACATCGCTTAGTCTGTGGTAAGGGTGCATCTAGGACGCGTTTATAAATCGATATCGTTCGCATTCTCGCTGCTGGAAATATTCTAAGATTTCAACTTGGTAGCCGATTCGCCTCTTCCGACTCTCATCGAATAATCAATAATGAGAGTGAGCAGCGAATGAGAAAATAGCAATGCGTTCATTTGTATCGATCCGTAGCAATACGAATTCCTCGTGACGAAACATTTTCTCATTCGCTGCTCACTCTCTTTATTGGATTATTCCATAAGAGTCGGAAGAGGCGAATCGGATACCAAGTTGAAATCTTAGAATATTTCCAGCAGCGAGAATGCGAACGATATCGATTTATAAACACGTCCTAAATGCACCCTTACCACACAGACTAAGCGATGTCGCAGATGAAAAATTTAAAATTTTTCAAGGGAATTTTCCAAGGGAAAAAATTAAAATTCTCTCAAGTTGCTATACAGCTTGAACCGCACGACTACTTAAAACTCTAATTCTAAAAAATAAAATAAAATAAAAAAAAGCACATGTGACAAAACACATGTCACTAGTGCCTCTGTCTTTTACATCACTAGTACATCACTTTTACGTGGCTCTTACTTTGGGAACTGTGTTTTTCTTGCAGTAGGGAGTCCGTTGTATCTATTTGGTATCCTTCCCTCTCACATTGTTTCTTACATGCGGCAATAAAGTGTCTTATTATATTATATATTATTACATTTGACCTTTCCAACTTCACCAATTCTAAATTTTCAAATAACTAGCGTTTTATTTTCGGTGTGTCCACATTACGCACATGTATTTTAAGCATGAATATACGAGTTCCCACCGTGAGCATTCGCCGTGCTACCAGCGGGTTCTCCAACGTGAATATATGCAACAAGAACTAGCGCGTATTCAACTGCGGGACACTGCGGAGCGGTATGACGCTTCCTGTAACGCACGAACTAGCCAACGAAAGTCTATAAAAATGTAACCCTTCCATGAAAATGATGAACCTGGGCCGAATACTAAAGGTTTGTAACGTATGTGTTTCTGGAGAAGTCCCATTGGTTGCTCGACACGTCTTATAGAATTAACGTCCACAAGGAAAGCGTCTGCCTCGTTTTCTCTGAATTCTGTTCAGCTTGTAAGTAAGAGTATATGTCCATTTTTATCGCTTTGTAAAGCATATAAAAGGTGGTTTGGTGTTACAGCTTTATTTAGTACACCACTCTGTTCAAATAAAGCAGTGCGCCGTGCAATCGTTTCAGGAAAAACTTAAAATAAGGGTTTAATAAGAGTTTTTCTATTCCTAAAGGTTGCTTTTATTAACAATGTACGTTTTTTGGCTTTCGTTTAACCTAGATACTTATCAGAACGTTAAAAAAATTTAGTTTAAAATTATAAAAAAAAAATGCAATGTTTAAGTAATTATTTTTCAGCTCCGGTGAGTGACGTTTCGAATAACAGTACTCATACCCAAGATTTCTGAAGAAAAAGGAAGAGGTAAAACTATTTGGGAAGCTATCACAAAACGCACGTCCAAAAGGCAACGTAAAGGCATCCGTATTTATTTAAGCTATCACAAGGCGGTCAGTTTTTGTCATAAAACCGTTAGGCTTTCACAATGATAGCAGAGGGAATTCATTGTGCTTAACATTTTTTGTTGTTTCTAATGCTATTGAACGGCAATACAAGCTTTTCCATTAGTTAGTGGTACTCACAAACAGAACGCTGGCTTTATCACTACACGCCAATCTAAACAAATCCCCTGCGATCGTGTCTGGAACAGGATAAACATGTGCACTCCGGTGTGGTTCAGGTTTTCCAGTAATTAAGAAGGCATTTTTGACAGGTGGCAATTCGAGTTCTGATTTCAAGCATCGCTAATTAATTGCGACACTGACTCATGTCTAAAACGAGAGATGGCCTGAACCGATATGGTGTTTACGGTTATTTGTTTATTATTGGCTGACATTAAATGGTGGCATAATAATGCCAAGCATTCTTGATTTTTTTTTCAAAGGGTGATAGCTCATTGGGCAGTCTTGAACAGAATTAGTTCTCCGTACCGACATTTGACGTATTAATCCGCCGAACTTGAAGAATTTTTTTTTTGGCTGAAGCGTTAGAGCGTTCGTCTCTCACGCAGGAGACCTGTTGGTTTGTTAGGTTTTTTTAATTTTTATTTATTTATTTATTTAGTAAGCTGTAGCTAGAAAGAAATTCTGCATTCTACTGTTTTAATTTTCCTTTTTGGTGTATGTTATATAATTGTCTTGATTTTAAGGCACGACAGAAAACAAATTTTGCTTTCCATTTAGGCTAGTATAGGCCTAAAAAAAAAGTTAAAAAAATCAGTGATATAACTGATTTTTTTTCGCTACTTTGGTGGCCCAGGTAATAAACTTTACTATACCAACCATAATAATTTTTTTGTAAGTTGACAGACTACCTGCTGTAGATTTGACATCAGATGAACGAAACTGTGTAACGCTCAAAAACCTTTTGTGACCTTAGTAAACACGGTTCCCGTTCTATTCGGTCACTGAAACCTTCCAATTAGCACTGTATCTTTAACATTTTCAGATGTATTTGGAAGAAAGTTTTTAGTGCTTTTAGGAACTAAATTGTAATCAAGCAATATAAACTAATTTCTAGTCTTATAATCTGCTTACCGAAGTGCAGTAAACAAAATCAATAAATAATTTGATGTTAATTAATAAAAAACGTGTATTTTCTATGATAAAAACTGCTGTGTATTGGACGAAAACTTTCACGAGACAGCAGCACTCTTGGCTTAATCGTTGTTATTCCTCGCCATGATTTTATCACCAATTCCATCAAATTAGTTGAAATTCCAAGCATCTACATAAGCACAGCAATATCACCTGGGAAATAGCTCGCGAGTGGGTATTCTGCAATCCGGGTAATGAAAGCTATGCCATCCTTAGACGGGTTAGCTTGACGGAGGTGGGTTGTTACCTTCACAGATAGGCGGGTTGCCATCCTTAGATACGTTACCTTGACGGGTAGGCAGGTTGCTGTCCTTAGATGGGTTACCTTGATGGGTAGGTGGTTCGCCATCCTTAGATCGGTAACCTTGACGGGTAGGTAGGTTGCCGACCTTAAGACAGGTCCTTGATGGGTGGGCAGGTTGCTGTCCTTAAATGGGTTACCTTGATGGTTAGGCAGATTGTCGTCCTTAGACAAGTGACCTTGATGGGGAGGCTTTTTTTTTGACGGGCTCCCAGCCGGAGCCATGGCGCCAGAGGGACAATTTTGCTAGCTAAATCCCATCGTAAATTCCTAGGTTCTTTTACATGCCACAATTGACATGAGCACGAGACATCACAGGGACCTTCTCATCCCGAAAATGCCACGGGTGGCTGAGGCCAGACTCGAACCCGGGAACTCTGGCATATGAGACGGTCATGCTAACCATCAGGCCACCTTGCCTAATCCATAATGAGAAAGCGGGTTGCCATGGGTTACCTTGACAGTTAGGCAGGTTGCCATCCTTAGACAGGTTACCTTTACTGGTAGTCAGGTTGCCATCCTTAGACGGGTTACCTATACTGGTAGTCAGGTTGCCATCCTTAGACGGGTTTGCCTTTACTGGTAGTCAGGTTGCCATCCTCAGACGGGTTATCTTGACAGGTAGGCAGGTTACCATTCTTAGACGGGTTACCTTGACGGGTAGGCGGGTTACCTTGATGGTTAGGTGGGTTGCTGTCCTTAGACGGGTAACCTTGACGGGTAGGCGAGTTGCCGTCCTTAGGCGAGTTACCACGATGGGTAAACAGGTTATCATCCTTAGACGTATTATCTTGACGGGTAGGCGGATGGCCGTCCTTAGACGGGTTTCCTTGACAAGTAGGCGGTTTGTCGTCCTTAGACGGGTTACCTTGACAGGCAGGAGAGCTGCCGTCCTTAGACGGATAGGCAGGTTGCCATCCTTAGCTGGGTTACCTTGACAGGTAGGCAGGTTGCCATTCTTAGACAGGATACCTTGTGGGGTAGGTGGGATACTGTCCTTAAATGGGTTACCTTAACGGGTAGGCAGGTAGCCGTCCTTACATAGGTTACGTTGACGTGTAGGCGGGTTAGCGTCCTTAGACGGGTAACCATGATGGGTAGGCAGGTTGTAGCCCATAGCGAGTTGCCTAGACAGGCAGGCAGGCTGCCGGTCTTAAATGGGTTACCTTGACGGGTAGGCAGGTTGCCATCCTTAGGCAGATTACCTTGATGGGCAGGTAGGTTGCCGTCATTAGACAGACTACCTTGATAGGTAGGTGGGTTGCCGTTCTTAGATGGGTTACCAAATAGTTGTTTTAAAATTAACTGGAATTTGTCCGTACTTTTGATAAATTTGGTTGGAATTGTGCTGAATTGATACAAAATTGTACAGGGGATTGCACGTTAGTAATGTACAGCGAACAGAATGAAATTTGGATTGAATCAAACAGAAGTAAAGGAAGTAAGTGGACCAATAGTGATTTGTTGACTTACTGTGACGTACGCAACACCAAAAATTCCAGTTTTTCTCCAACTAGCGAATTTTCGAAAACTTCTAAACGGGTTTTTTTCGTCAGGCTATGGATGTGAGACGCGCACGCACCACTACCAGTCAAGATTCCACTCCAACCATCTGCTACTTTCGAACTTCCCACTCCCTTACTTGCTTCGCAGATGGC
>JAHWFP010077939.1:42601-62869 GCA_023313725.1 Lithobius niger
CCCCCCCCCCCCCCCCCCACCCCAAGACTCCCCATGACGTGAGTGTACAAGATTTTGAAGCTAGTAGTACCAATGTTACAGGAATAGTTTTTTCAATAAACTGTGAGAAAAACCTTACCCCCGGTTTCTTGCTTTCATTTGTCTGACAGGTGCTTACTATGTTACGGATGTGGGCATATCCAAGCAGTGTGTACAACATGTAATGTATCACACTTGATACAAGATGCGTGTAAGGAACATCGGTGTTTTACAGAACATTTTTTTAAAACTCAACCTTGTCCTTTCGTTAAAAACGAGGCAGATTTTCCTTACAACTAGTAGTAACTTGTCGGTTCGGAGTGCTACTTACTTAATTTGGCTACAGCACTAATCTTGGCTACAGGAAATCATCTGCAGACAGTCTCAACAAGCATACGAAAAGTACCATCTTTTTTTTGGGGTGGGGGGGGGTGGGAGGGTCACATTAGACCTTGAGTGGGAGGGGAAACCAAGATTTTTTCAGGGTCTCGAAAGTGGGAGGGGGTCATCGAAAATTTTGTGGTCACATTTTTATTTTCCCCGGGCCCCCCCCCCCCCCCCGGGGGCCATACATAATGACCGGTCCCTAAAGACAATTCACTGAGCCGCTAAACTTGTGGCGATTCGTGCCTATCTATTTAACAGTTGTTACATGTTTTTTACTTCGTCGTCGTACACATTTGTGAAGCCAATCCAAGTTGGGTTGAGGGAAATGATACACGTCTGTCGGCCTTGGAAAGACACATTGCTAAAATTCTCCGTAAAATTCCGGTGCAAAGAACTGGTAATTTATTTCCAGTTGTTTAAACCGTAAAAGTGTAGGCATATAGTTCCAAGTCGAAGGTTGATCTGAACCAGCTTCGTACATTAAGTTGTCCTACGTCCTCTGTCTTCACATATGAAACCCATGTTCGAATTTCTAACCATTAGCCTGTTCAATGCATCCGAAGATTATGGTTAAAAGAACTGGAAATAACTTACCGGTACTTTTTATCGTAAGTTTACGGAAGTTTTCAACAGTGAGGAAGCAGCATCTGAGCATGCTCCGAAGTTCACTGGTTCAAATTTCTGTCACGTTATCAATGAAGTGTAAGGGCACGTTTATGCACCGAGGCCTTCCAGCTCGCCGAAATAGGCAACGGTGATTTATTTACGATTAGTCTCCCTGCTCTAGTAAATGAATGCGATAATAGATAACAAATTTAATGTATTATAAATAACAGCACGGATAAAAAAAAAATGCAAGATTGATTTTAAACACTGTTGCAACATTGTTGTCATTTCACGCTATTTACAAAATTAGCTATTCTCGTACAAAGATCAGCTTCTAGCAGTTGATCAGACGACGGTAGAACAAATAGCTGCTCGCAGCGAGAATTCAAAATCCAGCATGGCGTCCATTTCGGGGTTATCGAATCGAAGACAAACCATCGAATGCCGGCATTCAGAAATCAAGTCAGTCGTCTTGTGCTGCAGTAAAAATTGTTTTCTTGTTGTCATAAATCGACGCTGTCATGCTGCACGCATCGTACGTCGTGTCACGAGGCACGAGCGAGGAGAAAATCTGCGTCCGAGTAGTTGCCGTATGGATTACTACGTATGGACAACTCGAAAGCCGCATACTCCGGTATAGGCGAGAACCAGCAGTCAGATTTAGCATTAACCTAGTGAGCGAGAAAATTGTCGTTGAGTAAACCCGCCGTTAAGTCCATAACACGCACTTACCGAATCTTAGCTATTTTAATGATGATTTTCGTTGTCGTGTTATTGATTAGCCTACTTCAGCCTTAAGGCGGGTTTACGCAATTTCGGTTAATTTTCTCGCTCACTAGTTTTTACTTGGTTAATACTAAGGGCGCGTTTATGCAAAAAGGCCTTCTCGCTCGCCGAAAGCTATTTGCTAGTCAACCGTTATTTATTTATGATCAGTTTCCCGTTGCTACTAAATGAATGCGGTAATAGATAACAAATTGTATGTATTATAAATAACAACACGGATAAAGAACGAATTGCTACAGTAATTTTAAACATTGCTACAAGATTGTTTTCATTTCACGCTATTACCAAAATTTGCTATTCTCCCTCAAAGTACAGCTTCTAGCAATGATCAAACGTCGGTAGAATAAATAGCTTCTCGCAGCGAGAATTCAAAATCCAACATGGCGTCCATTTCGTGGCTATCGAATCGAAGACAAACCATCAAATGCCGGCATACAAAAAACATTCCGTCGTCTTGTACTGCAGTAAAAATTGTTTTCTTGTTGTCATAAATCGACGCTCAAATGCTGCAGGCATCGTACGCCGTGTCACGAGGCACGAGAAGATTTGCGTCTGCGTCGTTGCCATGGTTACCAATACGCATAGAGAACTCGAAAGCCGCATACTCGGGTAAAGGCGAGAACCAGCAGTCAGATTTAGCATTAACCAAGTAAAAGCTAGTGAGCGAGAAAACTGTCATTGCGTAAATGACCCCTAAACCTGCTGGCTGCATCTCGCCTTTACCAAATCATGCAGCTTTCGAGTTGTCTATACATAGTAACCATGGCATCTACATGGACGCAGATCTTCTTGTGCCTCACGACATGAAGTACGATGCATGCGGCATGATAGCGTCGATGTATGACAACAAGAAAATAATTTTTATTGCAAAACAAGACAGCGGATTGATTAGTAAAGACCAGCATTCGATGGTTTGTTTTCGATTCGAAAGCCCCGAAATGGACGCCATGTTGGATTTTGAATTCTCGTTGCGAGTAGCTATATTGATTCTACCGTCGTCTGATCACTGCCAGAAGCTGTTATTTGTACGAGAATAGCAAATTTTTGGAAATAGCGTGAAACGACAACAATGTTGTAGCAATGTTTAAAATGACTGTTGCACTTTTTTCTTTATCCATGCTGTTATTTACAATGCATTTAATTTGTTAAGTATTGCCGCATTCATTTAGTAGAAAGCGGAAAGTAATCATAAATAAATAACGGTTGACAAGCAAATAGCGTTAGGCGAGCGAGAAGGTCTCATTGCATAAACTCGTTCTTAGGGCGCGTTTATGCAACGACTCGCCTTTGTATTCTCGCAGCGAGAATTTAATCGCGATGGAAAAGGTGTCATTGCCATGGTAACAACGCTAACTGGATTAGCTTAGTCCGATATCGTTTGTGAAAATGCTTGCAGTCTTATAATTCGTGACAGTATAAGATAAAGATTTCCTTCTGACGAAACAATTTTTCCAATCGCTTCTAAACTCAACATTGGAAATTGGCCAACAGCAAAAATCATACACTATATAACTACGTTATTTATAGTGTATGATTTTCGCTGTTGGCTAATTTCCAATTTTCCTTAATATTATTTCCAGTGATTTATGTCTAATTTATTTCTAAATTCAATTATTCACTCGTTTCGTTGCGAGCTAACAGAGCTAAAACAGCCACCATGTTGGAATTTCAGATGATTTCTAGCTTCCAGAATGTAATGGCAAGTCGTTGCATAAACGCACCCTTAGGCTTGGTGCGCTCTAATTTATTCTAAAACGATTTGTCAATTAACAACCATTCAGTTCACAACCAAAGTATAGGTCCTATAACTACAGCGAAACAGCTGCAATTATTGTCTGTAACCTCCTGTCCCTTTCCTTGAGCTGCTTACAAGTGGCTATAGCTGAGGACCGAGTCAAGAATCTCTCCCGAACAGCACACGAGGGCACTTTGCTTCATTGGACTTGGGCTATTTCATCAGATTTCCTGATGTAAGCGAAATTCCTAAAATGCCTTTCCCAAACGAGTGGATTGCGATGCGCAGTCTAAGGGCCGCCGCCATTCCAGCCCGATTGCTCTCAATAGACGTGTAGTGAGGGGGTGCTACTGTTACCAAAACCGCTAACCAGAATATTAGAATTTGCTGAATTGGAATAGGCCTATGCACTTGTTGAGAAATTTGATACCAACTTAAACGAATTAAAATGGCGTCTTACACTGGATAATCAAGTTGCGATCGCATATCTGTGTAAAGATTGGGTGGCAAAATACTGAAAAACATCTGTTTGCAGCCAAACATAACCCTTTGCTCATTAAAGGCTCCGGTTCCCAATTTCGATAGCGTTGCCCATATTCTAAACACAGCATCCCCGTTTCAGGTTCTCTGTCATCCAACAGGCTGATGTGGGTCACGTGATCTCGGTTAGTTAAGAAAATTCGCGGCGCTGCTGCGAATAATGTTGTTCCATTTTCTTTATATTGCTCGAAGATTTTACGGTGCTGCATCTAGGCGTTGAAAAGGTGAAAAGGCGCCTTTAAGAATCAATAGTACAATTTCCCTGACATATACAGACATATACAGACATATACAAACCTACTAGGTTGCTCATTTAGTAATTGTTTTTTTTTTATGTAATAGTAATGCTTTATTGTACACCTTTGGGCATAAAAAAATGATCGCACTGTATCGAGGTTCAAGTAGCTGACAATGCAAACTTTTTTATTGTTGTAAATAAGAACACACGTCGTTGAAGGCGGAAGGAATTCTCCATTGTTGATGCTAAAGAGTGGCATTGTTTAATGGCATTGTTTAAAGCCCCAGTATAAGGAAAACGATCATTTTTTGTGCTCAAAGGTGTACATGTTGTTCTGTACAGACACTAAAAAGACTTGTGTGTGCAAGCAAAATACATAATGTAAATATACAAATTACAAATACAAACTAATATTAAAAATACAATAATATTATGTTAAAAAAGTCCACTAGATTTCAATGCCTTTTTTAATTCGACGTGTCACACGTCGAATTAATGCGGTTGTAGCCAAAAAACGGGTGGACGCGATTTACGTCAGCGACATCTCCTCAAAAACCAGACACATTTGTTCAATTCTGATCCGACGAAATTTAAATATGTGGGTGGGTCACTTGCAGTGTGCAAGTACAATAGGTATTATGCTCTACAGAATATACATAAGCCGTTTGAAGTATAATAACCTCTAACAAGGTCCTTCAGCGAAAAACCGTCGCCCGATAGTATACGATCTGTGGATGACGTCAGCCAAATGTCATCGTAAAGGTGTGCGCTCATACGAAAATTTACGGCGTGTGACTGCGCATTTCGGCAAGTCAGCTCTTCAAATTGAGACTATGCGTAGATAACGAGATGGCTTTCTCTCTTATCGCGAAGTACAATACAAAGTAAGTTGTCACTTACCTTTGGCGGTAATCTGGATGGTACACCGAATTTTTACGCTGGAATCTGGACGGTACACTGAATTCGAGGCGCGCATAGCCTCGCTGCTTTACGGGTGCTATATATTGCAGTATTTTATTACGATTATTTGTGGTTTTGTTTCTTATTGAACGAGTGAACAAAGCGAATGATGTCCTATTTTTACAGTGGCGGACTGGCCAGGGAGGGAAGGGCGGATATTTCTCCTGGCCTCTTAATTCTCCGATTTTAAAAAAAAATCCGTAACAGGAAGACTCACGCAAGTTTTATTGGTTCGATATTAGTTTTACCAACAGATTTAAAATTACAAATAATAATAATAAAGATAATTATAAAATGCTAGTAAAACAAGTACTTTGTATTGAGTAATCTAACAAAAATTGGCCACATGAAATTGCAGTGTTATATTCAATGTGGAATTTGTCACAATTTCCGTGTGAATATTTTAACTTTTGTTAATACACCTAAAAAGTAGAGTAGTCAACTTCACGTACCCTAAGCGCAATATGATTTCTCCTACTTCGGGGGGGGGGGGGGGCAAATTACCTGCTGAATTTACTGAAAATATGGTGTTCGAAGATTTTAAAAAGGTAAAAGTCGGATGAACAAGAACAAAGGGAACGGAAAACTGTAAAACAACGAAGATTTCAGTTTTTTTTTTGTAAGAAAACCAATATCAGCGCCCGATGAAAACTTGTCTGGTCAGTGATTGCATCGTCGCACACAAGATTCTGGCTCATTTGCCGTATCGTAGTAGCAAAAGTTACGAGACAATTTTTTTTTTAATATAATGTGCAATATAGTAGATATTCTTCAGTACATCACGCATTCAGATTTTTTAGTAGTGTCCTGTTGGTATGTCTGCCGTTACAACTGCATACATCAATTACACATTTTTCTTTATTCTGCCATACAACACGTCGCATTACTAATGCAGTGTAGTGCATCCTTGTTTGTTGTTACATTCATTTCATTAGATTAATTCATTTTTATTATGTGTTTACAACAGAAGCAAGAATCTTGTCCTAATTCCATTATTTCTTGCTAGTGTGGCGTTTAAAGCGCTTTCGTTTTTTAGTTAGAATGACCCATTTTTTAAATTTTTTGTGTCATTTCAGTACGATTTATTATATTTCTAAAGTTTGTTGGTAGCGCATTAAAATGATAGGTTATTTGGAAAAGTATGCCTCTTAATTAATGCGTCTTTATGCCTCTTAATTATTAATAATAATTATTTATTGCACTGTAAACGCGCGAAGTTTAAGAACTTGTATGTGCAGTACAATGCACAATTCTATTTCGACTTAGCTTACATAAATCATAAGTCCGTTATGAATAAAACCTAATAATTACAGTAGGTATTTAACTTCAATAATAAACATAAAATAATATGTTAAAAACGGCATAAACCCAATAAAGCTAAATTTATGTACAATTAAAAGTTGAAAGACCATACAGTAAAGATTGTATGCATTGCAAGTGGTATATTTAATTAAAATCATTAAACACCAAGGCCTAAAAAGTGTATTAAACCAGTTTAAAACGTTTCGAAGTTTCTTTTTAAACTCATTAAAACCATTAACTTTAATAGACCGTCAGGTAAAGTATTAAAAATATTAGGCAGAAAAAATCTTTATTTCTCATACCATGTTCGTTTATCCACAGGAAAGCCTGAATTTAAGAGAAGACGATCTTAAATAATTTTCTTTAGTTTAAAAAAAAAAAAAAAAAAATTATGAACTTTCTTAAACGCACAATTTGTAAAATTTTAGTCTTAATTATAAATATTCTCAGTGGTACCAAGATCACTAAAGAGAATTCGGACAATTCAGTTTTGTGTACTTTGCAACCTCTATTGATGCAAAACAATAAATTTCAATTCCGTATTTTGACTGCTTTTAACCCAGGCTAAGCTTTTTTTTAAAATTAATTTCCTTTGAGCCTTAAGTATCCGAAGCAATTTAATGCTCGTGTGGCTGAATCGGCTCAATTTTGAACATTACCAGATTTTTTTTTGAGAAGAAGAAACATCCGGTAAAGGGAGTTGCCAACACGGGGATTCGATCCGGGAAACCTCCGATCATCGTAGGGGCCGAAAGATTACCCAGAATTTGTCAGAATTTGCCAGTTTCTTTTTTTTTAATGAAGTATACTTTTGAGTTGCCATAATTTGGGCATAAGCTGACGTAATGTACCTTTGTTATGCCCCAAATATTTTTGAATCACGATAATTATTAGTGGTTAAGTTGAGATTATAGAGGTATTATTATTTAACATATTTTTCTTGGCATGGTGTTTTTTTTTTGCTCTGTTTGATGCGTTTAACCTTAATAGGTTTGTAGCCCAATGTAAGGAAGTCCGGGGGATGAGACGATATACACAATTGTTGTAGGTGTACTGTTGCGGGAGCTAGCTGCTATTGCATTGTTAGCTTCGTTGATGGGAAAACGGGTGTCTTGGTTGTTGATAGAGGCTGGAGGCCTTAATGTTTTTCTTTGGGGTTAACGCCCTAGTGAATAAATAAGATTCCTGAGAAGTAACCACAATTTTACAACCAGTTCCGAAACATGTGTTTCAAATTTACAGTTATTGTCAATCATTAGGCCAAGATAACGCGACGTATTCACTTAACTGACTTTTACACAAGTGGACGTGTAACAACTAGTTTTCAATAAATACAATTTCTGGAGTAAAATATGTCATATATTTTTTTCGGTAGTTTTAGTAAGATGTGGTGTTTTAATTAATATGTATACTGTTTTGGTGTCACTAACAAATACTTCGAACCTAAACCAGTCATTCATTTTATCAAATTTTGACTGTAAATTATCGGCTATAATACCACGAGTGCTTCTATGAAATCGATAATTTGTGTGTTTTAGCACGAAACTCCTTTCCAGATTTAATTTCCCGAGACCGAAGGTCGAGGGAAATTTGTTGGAAAGGAGTTGAGGGTTGAGTGCTAAAACGCACAAATTATAAATTTCATAGAAGGACGAGTGGAATTCGGCTAGAGAATTTTGGTTTTTCTTTCCGCAAAACGATTCTCCAAAGTGATTTCGCATTAGGGTTTCACTTTCGAATTGCAGGGGAATTATCAGTGTAATTCGGTTTCGGTTTCGATTAGCCGGGGTCCTTTCAGTGTAAGTCGACCATGGTCCTCGTTTTGCGGAAAGAAAACGAAAATTCTCCATCATAGTACTAAAATCGAAGTTGATCGAAAGCATAATTATATTATTAGCAAACATGATAATAGTATGCAGGACCGAACTGACACGCGCTAAAGTTAGATAGGCCCTAGTAGTGTTGCCATCAAGTAATAGACGTGGGACGAAGAATGAATAGGGTATGGACGTAAATGTGCATTTCTAATCCTCTTTTTTTTACAAACCAAATTGGGTGGAGAATGGACATACACATGATAAGTCAGAACGTACCAATGACAACATAAAAAGAAGCCAAAAGATCCAACAAATTAACTGAACAAAAAAACGGCATCGTCGTTTAGAAAAAAAAAGCATTAATCGCACCGAATAAGAGTTCGAAAGTTAAATGAAAACCAGAACATTGCTACTGACGGTAGCACTCTTCATGTCTTCATTTAAAGTCCAAAGTATTAGGGCGCGATTACCCAGCGACTCGCCTTTGCATTCTCGCAGCTAGAACTCAATCACGATGGCAAATGTGACATTGCCATGGTAACAACGCTAAATGGATTCGCGAAATCCGACATCGTTTGAGTATCCGTGCCAATAATATAAAGAATTCCTCATGATGAAACAATTTTCCCAAACGCTTCTGAACTCACGTTATTTGCTGTTTTCGTTGCGAGGCGGTAGACATAAAACCGCCGTCATGTTGGAATTTGAGGTGATTTCTAGCTTCTAGCTGCGAGAATGCAAAAGCGAGTGGTTGCGTAAACGTGCCCTTATTCGGTGCGATTAATAACTTGGATAATAGGATTAACCTTGGCGGCCTTTTCCTGATGTGATATCACTACCGTCAAAGGACGACCCTTTTTGGAAACTTAGCGGATTCTCTTATATCAGCTATGGTTTTGGGCGGATTAGAATTTACTGTAAATGTACTTGCGGGCTCATCTACTGTCAGGAGGCAACCATTTTTACAAGATTACTCTAATGTCGCCCCATCGGGTATCATCAGTTTTACAAGACTACTCTCGATTTAAACGAATTTAATTATAAAACACTGCTCACATTTTACGCAAGATTACAAAACAAAATAACAGAGAATTGCTAGCATTACATTTTTAAAGTTTATGAAACGCGCTCCATCGCCAAAGAATTCTAAATGATGGATCGGAGTTCCTAATTACATTATTTAAAATTGAGAGACCCGTTTCCTGGGAACTAAAACATAAAAAAAAAAGTATACATATTTTAGGAGTTGCTAAATATAGTGGAAGTACGCTCCAGCACAATCCAATAAAATTATTTAAATGTTCGCTGAATCAATAATTTCTACTTCTCTTTTTCAACTGCAAAAAAAAAGAATAAAAAAAACTGCCGCTTGTCACAGAAGCACTTAGCACTCCATCCATTAGGACCTACAGCATTATTCTCTGCCAAATAAGATAAATGTGCGGACACAGCTGGAAAATTACGCTGGAATCATTTTTTTTTTTATTTATTAAAAAAAATATATAGAAGTCAGAATTCATTGAAGGACTGGTCCATTTAAATAATAATAAAAAAAATCTTTTTAAAAGACCTTTTTTGTGACGCACGAAATAGTGGTTACACTTAAATCAATAAAGCACTATTATAGACATGTTATAGCCGTTTATATGACGATGACAGCTCATGCCTTCTACACTTCAGGAGCTAACGGCACATTATTAGGAAGCGTTTACGCATCGACTCGCCTTTGCATTCTCGCAGCTAGAACTCAATCGCGATGGCAAAGGTGACATTGCCATGGTAACAACGCTAAATGGATTAGCTAAATCTGACATCGTTTGAGTAAATACTTGCAGTCTTATAATCCGTGCCAATAATATAAAGAATTCCTCATGACGAAACAATTTTCCCAAACGCTTCTGAACTAACCTTATTTTCTGTTTTCGTTGCGAGGCGGCAGACATAAAACCGCCGCCATGTTGGAATTTGAGGTGATTTCTAGCTTCTAGCTGCGAGAATGCAAAAGCGAAGGCGTAAAATTCCGCCGGTCTAGCTGGTTCCCACGAAATTACGCATGCCAGGGCATTACGTATCCGGGACATTTTGTATCCCTGGACAACCCACGAAAGTACTGTCTAAAAGAACAGATAGCTTGGTGAAATGTATGCTGGTTTAGCTGGCGCCCACGAAATTACACAGTGTCTTTCTTCTGTATCTCAGGGCATCCCAAGACAGCACTATCTGAATAATAAAAATTACTTACATATTGAAAGCGGAATGTTTTTTTCTTTTTTTCTTCTTCTTTCAGGAAAATAAAAATTACTTTTAAAAACGTGATTTCAGTACCCCCCCGACCAGAAATTAGTTATACATGCCTTGCATTAGCTATACCTCCTAACTATACCTTCCACTTAAAACCCCATTTTTGCAGCTTGGACGGGATTCGCACTCTTATCCTTGAGATTAGTAGCTGACGCCTTAATCAATCACGCTACACTGACATGATGAAATACACCAAGTTTAAAACGTTTAATAAAATGGCATAATTGCTGTTGCTCTATATAGTATATATCAGTGTAAACAATATCGAATTCGTGTGTCATATTGATAACAAGGTTAAACAAACCGAGGAAAAAACCGGAAAGGATCACGAACAAGCTTTCCCTGTGGTTTTCATTCTATAATGTTGCTCTAATGTTTAGCCCCCCCCCCCTTAAGCGCAACGAACTATAATTTGAACTCCAATTCCAGGGAACAAGGACTGTGTTTACTCAATGGTTATGTCAGAAAGTGAACGCAGTTTGTGTTTGAAATGTTTGTTGGATTTCACATGTAATATAAACAAAGCGTGCTGTGTCGTGGCCTACTGAAGTGCGCCAGCAACGTGTTGAAATGTAGCCAAGCTGGCACGGAAAATTGTGGCCCAATTCGGTACGGAACGCTCTGTTTATTACGTGTGAAATCAAATTGAACGGTTCGGTACGAAACGGCAAGCACACTACAAATAGCCAAGATCTGGTAAGTATTGATTGTGGTCTTTTGACTGAGGTCGCGTGACCTGGATTCGAACCAACGATCTGGAGAGATGGCCCAGGCAACAAAGGCGGTCTTAGACCGAAACCCGACCAAATCATGTCAATCACAAGTTCATAGTAAAGGATTGCCAAAGCTTCCCTATATATTTAGCAATTTAGCATTTGATTTTTTTGCTATTGTATTTCCTTCATTCTTATGATTTACAGTAGTTTTTTGCGCATGCGTGGTGATTTGAATGGCGTTGATTTTTATTAACCGAAATATGTTTGTAATAGGAAATTTTTGTTCGTCATGTTCCGTATCGAATTCTCGTTGGCATTACCAAAAAACTTGGGTATTTCTATCATTCCCCAACGAACTGACTGGTCCTTTACCGTACACGTTCGTATAATGCGTGACGTAATAAAAATAGCGACTCGAACCTAAGATATACCAAACGAAAAATTTGGGATGACTACAACTGCTTCATCTGGCTTCCGGTGTGGTGACGTGCAAAGCGACATTACAGTAGCTATAGAATTGGCCTCCGATATTTATAAGGCCGTCTCAGTAACGTCAAAAACGCCACTGCTTCAGTCCAGGCTTTATTGGTTCAGCCCAGCCTTCATTGCTTTGCCGGACTAAACCAATTTATAGAGCAGCGACAATAACGCCAATTTGGTTACGAGGCTAGCATCTGGAGATATAGCTACAAGGGGCACTAGATCAAAAGGGAGGGAAAAACAACCGACATTCTAGTCAAGCCAGTGCTTTGACGGCGGATTTCTTAGGTCTAAAAAAAAGTTGTTGTCGCCAATCCCTTTTGCTGCGAGGTTGTAATCGGAAATAAAAAGATCCTACGTGCTAAATATTTCAGCAACTGCCAACATATCGACAAAAATAGCGCGTTTTAGGCCTAAGAAATCCGCTCTAACAGCATTGGCTCCAGTAAGATGCCCTTCTTTTTTCCCTCCAGGGCCCCTTGCAGCTAGCCCTGCAGTTACTGGCTCCAGCATAGAGTTATATATAATAATATGACATTATTGTCACTACTCTTAGTCCTGCATAGCAACGAAGGCTGATGGGAAGGGGGAAGGAGTAGGGTAAATTGGTAGTGCGCCATATTTGGACGTCACGCAGATTATTGTACAACTGACAAGGTTTCATTTTCATTAAAATATGATTGAGTACACAATTCTGCCACCAGAAACATGGATGGATTAACAGTGGTTCGAAGGCGTTGTTGGGCAACTCGCAGATTATGGCAGCCGACAGTTTTTTGGCTATTTTTGCTAAATTGTATGAATAGCAATGCTGAGACCGCCTTAAAAGTACCAGAGTTCGCATCTGTAAAATACGTACACCCTGCCATGATGAACTGTTTTGCAAGAAAACACTGTTGTTGTTTTACTTTTTTAGGAAGCACGACCCCAAACTGGGTTATCTGTCCCACGACGATGACAGGGACAATTTAGCTGAAGCGGAAAAACCAGGCGGAAAAACCAAGCGGAAAACCCAGGGTCTTTGACATGCATCAATCGACATGCCACAAAACTCTGCTGCTTATCAACAACAACAATGGTCACTGCAATGAACAATTTCACAAATTGTCAAGAAGCAAAAGTTTTAACTGAAATATTTCTGCGTTTATTTTACAACCTGTAATCATGTTAGAAACGTAGTACAATGCAGCTAGTTTGCAGTGACGCTTTTCTGAAAACATGCAATAAAATAATACCTGCTTTCATCAACTCTACCAAAGGGCAGCACGGTGTCAGATTCTCGTAGCAGGCTACACTTACAATTAAAAAAAAAAAATGGCGACATCGTTACCATGGTAACCTTGGTAAAAGCGACAACACCTTTCGGAAATTGACGAAATAATCGTGCGTGGGCAACATCCGAAGTGTAAGAACTTATTCTGTGTTCGATTCAAACCGTATTCAGCTCGTTACAAGAAACATGAACCGCGGAAGAAGCTTCAGCTTAAGCGGCCGCTCAGAACGCTTCTGGGAACACAAAACCATGCGTTAGACTTAGCGCCACTCGTAACTGCAACCCGTTTAAACTTGAATGTTTGATTTTAAAAAAAAGCAAAACTTAATCAGCCAGTTCTGATCTATCATAAAATTATTTTAATGTCCCAATCTGACATAATTATGATTTTTTTAGTGATTGATTTTGTATTCTTATCGTGATCAATTTGTTTTAGAGACGCTAAATGATTTCACTCCCATGATGCTTTGCGCTTCCTGTTACTCGACGACAGCGTCCTCTGGTGGAAAATCATTGAAAACAGATACTAGTTTCATCTGAATGTTTACCGTTGTCGGAGATCGAGTGGCATCACCTATATATTCTACCCCTGCTTGAGTGTAACAGATTCATGGCCTACACAAACTAAACCAAAGTAAAAAAAAAACGAGCAATACATCCTACTTTTCTTCAGTCTTTAGTCTAACTCAAGCACCCAGGAAGCTAATACTAATAACTGTTAAAAAGACATATTCACTCTTTTATGAAATGATTTTGTGAGGATGTAATTAAATGATATTTACTAGTTACTATCGTTACTATTGTTAGCTCCAAAGCAAAAACCACAGAAGTGTGCTGCGTACTGATGGCACCGAAATTCTACACAAGTACATACTGTACCTTTTAAGATGGTATGCATTACAGTGATGGGGAATGGAACTGGGAGAGCCATAGATATAATGTGGAAAGTTGAAAGATTTTGGACGCAAAAATGGTTATGTGCAGGTTACATCTTGATTAAGCCTTGGAATATATGATGCTGACACAGACGTCGTGTTATCAAAGATGGCAGCATTCAATTTGCATCACTTTCTTGCTCTTGCCCGTCATGGCGTGGTGGACCATTTATATCAGACACTCAACCAACATTTTTCTTACGTGAATTGCGGATCAAGTGCACATAACTTACCTCAGTTTGATTCCACTCAACACACGCAATCGAACTCCACATTCTTTATCAGGACTTTCACGACGTATTTATGACTTGGGTTTGAGTGGGACGAAAAGGCATCACGTTCATTCCCGATTCAGGCGAGATCAAAATCGAAAGTATAGAGCAGTGACATTTGCCGCCATATTGGCACCAGTATGGGTTTTGGAGGGCATAACTACAAGGTGCACTACATAAAAATGGAGGGAAAAACAACGGAAGAGCGGATTTCTTAGGCTTAAAATAACGTTGTTTTCTCCAACAACAAAGATCGCGCGTTTTAGGTCTACGAAATCACTTTTCACAGCATCGGCTTCAGTATGACGCCCTTCTGTTTCTCTCTGCAGTGCCCCTTGCAGCTAACCCATTAAGGCTCCAGCATAGAGTTATATACAATAATACTACGTCGTGTCACTGCTCTATAAGAGGAGATTTCATTGAGAATGTCAAGGGAGCGTTGAAAAGCATTACTTTTATTTGAACTGCTATCCTTGATTGATAAAAAAAACACTTAAAATTCGTCATTTCTTTCGAACGTATTCCAACGAAAAATATTAACATTTTATAACCGATTTTAAAAAATTTGACAGCTGCCAGTGAAATGTACGAATGATCAGGGATTTGTTTAAAGTACCGATTAACCACCAGTTAAGTTGCTAAAAATAGTTTAAGATAAAAAAAAAAACAAATTCGCACCTTTAATTTTGTACCCAGGTTTATTTCACGTAGCAAAAAGCATCTGTTACAGCTTGCCGGTGTCACAGATTTATTATGTCACGTAATATAACGCTGGATTTGAAAATTGCAATCTGGACTAACTTTATTTAAACCACTTTATAGCAGCTGTTAATGGCCTCAAATCGATATGTTAATGATTAACTAATAATTCGTGAGGTATTTCAAAGGCTGTTATTACTTATTGATATCAAGAATTTACAGGATTGGGGGAGGAGAATTTGTAACTTTAAAAAGTCCCTATTGAAAAGTGTTACATTCATTCCTAATAGTTCCGTCCGAGTTTTCAGAGGGCGCCACGCGTTCCATCTGGTAATTTTTTCTCATTTTTCAGCCCAAATCTAAAGTAAAATAAATTCTAACTAAGCTACACTAAGTAAGAATTAAATACAAGCCAGTTTCGTTTAGTTTAATTTTAGGCTGAAAACTGAGTACTGAGAAATTCCCACATAAAAATCATGGCGCCCTCTATAAACCTAAACGGAACTAATAGGAATGAATCTAAGACGTTTCAGAAGGGGGTCTCAGTCACAAATTCTCCTCCCCAATCCTATGAATTTTTGTTGATATGTATAATTCTTTAAGCGTAGATTTTGCAGTTAAGGAAACGTCATCTTTTGATTCTTTAAACTTCAACAAACACTGCAAATTTATTTCTTTGGTCCGATCACGGTCAAAATTCGCATGTGCTCCGTGGACGATGCCAAAAGGACGGTACCTAATTTAGATTATAAAGTGAGGCAAAAGTCTACTCCGTCCCAAATAATTTGGATCCGCGCATCATGCCGTTCCTAATTTCTTAGTGCTACAACCTACTGCACTATAAACAGCATGGGGTTCGAGAATATTACGTAACCTTGTAACCTGGTTACTGAGGAATAAGAAAAGATGAGGAAATCGTGAAGGAGAGAGAGAGTGTCGAGAAGCCCTAAAGACAGATCATGGCATAATTTTAAAATAATTAATTTTAAAGATAAAGTTCTTGAAATGGCCACTCGTACTAATCTTCTCACAGATGCCCTGAATCTTCATTTTGGTGGTCGCTGAAAGTGGCATCTTTATCGACGTACTGATCGCCAAGACGAGTTCTCAAATTTTACAAAGTTGCTAACGTTGTAGATCGTTTGACGTGTTCTGACAAGTCGAAAATTTCCCTTCGAATAAACTGACTGGATTTCTCAACAGTTTTTATTTGTAGCAATTGATGGAACCAACCCCCCCCCCCCAATAAAAAAAGGGGTAGAAAATGTAAATTTGAGGTAACTGGACGAAAATTTGAGGAAATAAAGGACAGGTTACAAGTGCATCGCAAGATTCTCGAAAGTTTCAGCAGTAAGGTAGGAATTCTTGAGATAGCCAACAGAGGAATAGAAAATTGGGTTGGTACAGCGCATGAGATATGGCTTAGCAAACTCCGACAGCTGCCCGAGAGGCGACTACACACCATGCACCACGATAAATTCCCCACCCACCAAACTGTTTTTCAGAGATGGCTTTTTAAAGTTTGGCAAGCCATATCTTTTGCACCTCTGCTCCAATTGGCTGTTTCCTTCTGTTGGAAATCTTTCTGGAACATTTTCTTTATTGCAATTAGCTCCCATGCTAATGAAGACAGAAACTGCATGACCTTGACAGAGAATTTCAAGAGCATCAGTTAAGGTTGTGCAGACCTAAAGAATGTCCCTATACTTTTGGAATTTCATTAACGATTAATCCAAGTGCTGCTGATAAATATGACAAGACGACTCATCCAGTTTCACCCACAATGACAATGCAACAAAAGCATGTCAAACGAAATTACTGATCCTTTGGAAAAAAATGCGACCACATATCGAAGAAACACCTACACAAATTCATAATATCAAGAATTTATAGGGTTGGGGAGGAGAATTTGTGACTGAGACCCCTTCTGAAACATCTTAGATTCATTCCTATTACTTCCGTCTAAGTTTATAGAGGGCGCCATGAGTTTTATGTGGGAATTTCTACTCAGTTTTCAGCCTAACATTAAACTAAACTAAACGAAACTAGCTTAGTTGCATTTAATTATTATTTAGTTTAGCTTAGTTGTAATTTAGTTTGTTTTAGATTTGGACTGAAAAATGAGCAAAAATTACCAGATGCAACGCGTGGCGCCCTCTGAAAACTCGAACGGAACTAATAAGAATAAATGTAACACGTTTCAATAGGGACTTACAGTTACAAATTCTCCTCCCCAGCCCTATAAATTCTTGATAATATTAATGAGAAACGTCGCATGTAGTTAGTTTGATTTGCTCCCTTGGCATAGTCAGAAGCCTCATGTAATTTAGTTCTTGTCCAGCACAAATCATTCTCCGTTGCTATTTTTACACAAATTTCTACTGCTCTTAGGGCGCGTTTACGCAACGACAGTTTTCTCGCTCACTAGCTTTTACTTGATCAATACTAAATCTGCATGATGGCTGTTTCTCGCCTTTACCGGAGTATGCGGCTTTCGAGTTGTCTATACGTAGTAACCATGGCAACGACGTAGATGTAAATCTTCTCCTCGTGCCTCGTAACACGGCGTACGATGCTTGCAGCATCTGAGCGTCAATTTAAGACAACAAGAAAACAATTTTTACTGCAGTACAAGACGACGGACTGTTTTTTTGTATGCCGGCATTCGATGGTTTGTCTTCGATTCGAAAGCTATGAAATGGACACCATGTTGGAGTTTGAATTCTCGCTGCGAGAAGCTATTTATTCTACCGACCTTTGATCATTGCTAGAAGCTGTACTTTAAGGGAGAATAGAAAATTTTGGAAATAGTGTGAAATGACATCTTGTAGCAATGTTTAAAATTACTGTAGCACTTTGTTCTGTATCCGTGTTGTTATTTATAATACATATAATTTGTTATCAATTACCGCATTCATTTAGTAGTAACGGGAAACTAATCATAAATAAATAACGGTTGACTAGCAAATAGCATTCGGCGAGTGAGAATGACTTGTTGCATAAACGTGCCCTTACAGTTGAAAGCCTTTGTTGTTAACAAGGATTACCAATGAAGAATTTCCTCACTCAATCCACACAATCAGGTTCAGGCTCTCATGGTTAAGAGATTCATTATTACTTTGGTCTACATATCATGCACTTGGAGATTTCCACTTGGACTGTATGATTAACACAGGAGTGTGCTCAACTGCAAAATTCTTTCCAAATTTTCAGTCAGCTTATCGAATGTTGAGAAAAAATGTTAATCATAAAAAATGGCCACTTTCAAACGAGCATGGGACCAATAGTTTTAACAGGTAAATCTTACATTTAGAATCTAAGACGAGAGTCCTCTAAATAGCTGCATCAACAATGATTAGAAGTCAACGTTCCGTTTTTTATAGGCCATAACCATCATAATTAATCTGGGTCTTAAGTTATGACAGGGCATGGTCTGATTTGGCCCTAACTAACGACTGGGCCCAAACATCACGGATTCAAGCTATGCTAAGAATAAGAAACTTGGAGAGCGCTTCTTTTTATACCTACTCCTCACTTCTTTTACAACTGTATTTTTATTTATTTTTTATTTGAAAGATGCAGCAAGTCTGGGATGATCACACTTTACTATTAATGCGACTTAGAAGCTATTAACGTTAAAGTGGTAACGATTTCTAAAACTTGACAGTGATGCATCTTCGTCCACTATTACGCAAGCAAAGATCAGAACTGATTATTTTAAATTTTACTTTGATTCGATGTGGGTCGACCACTGCCCAGTTTCAGGCTTTGTATTAATATATCTTACCTGACTGCAATGACTGTACCAAATGAATCAGCTTACCTGAAAAGAAACGAAAGAAACTTGTTCAGTGTTTTTTACTTCGCCCTGTGCGTTGTGCCAAGTGTTTTTAATGTTTTTAACTTATGTACGCGCATTTTTATCTGATTCTAAATTCGAGCAAAACAGTGAGTCGAGGCGAGATTAGGCGAGATTTTTTTTCTAGTCGAGTCTGAGACGAGACGAGAAGTCACGAGAAGGTCATTACGAGACGAGATTTGAGAAAATCTCGTCTCGTTTCGTCTTAGCACACTACTTATACATTAGTAACATGGTACGTACGGGTCCTTGAAAAACCTGGTAATGTCCTGGAAAATAAAGATGAATTCCAGACTTGGAAATGTCCTTGAAAATCTCGAAAAAACCCTTAAGTCCTGGAATAGTCCAGGAAATTCCCATAACACAAAATTACGTTTCTGTTTTCCGTATCAGGCATCTGTGTACAACGTATGTTTAGAAAAAAAAAAAAAATTTCTAACATGTCAGTGTTAGTGCGTTTCACCAGTGTCATTTAATAGAACAAATTCTGTCACATCTTGCCACACCCACAGTGTTGATAAGAATTCATATTTAAAAAATTTATCTTTTAATTGTCTCCTTTTTTCTCGTAATTACTAATTTCTGACTCTTTAAATTTTCATTGACCAGTTCCTCGAAAAATCCTGGAATTTTAAGGTGACAAACGAGTAAGAACCCTGTAGTAAGCAGCCGGGATGTTTATTGAGGTTACCAAAGTGTGAGGTTTTCCGGTTCATTTTTTTTTTGTTTGTTCGTAAATTTTCAAGGGCCTACGTCATCTGCTGCAAACTAATTAATGACAGTGTAGATGAAACGGCTCAACGTTGAATGTAACTAGACATTTAAGAAGGAGAAAGAAGTCTAGTAAAGGGAGGGGAAACGGGAAACCTGCGATCATTGCATGGGGCCATGGTAATCCAGAATTGGCCAGAATAGATCCCATAGCCACTGCAGGAGGCTGGACGTCTGTTGCACTACCATGGCTGGCAATGGCTAGTGAGGACTTTGCTAGGGCCCCCTTTGCAGTCACACACCAGATCAGCATGTCCAGGCTTCTACATTGAGCGAGGGGTGGAGCTAGATAACTCGGTGCCCTGGGCTTGTCGTCCGTTGCTCGCACGCTGCATGGATATATGTATGCAATGATGCAATGATATATGTATGCAATGATCTACGATATTAGTTCTGGCTGGTTTCACCCCATCTATATATGTATAGCCTGTATCCATGCAGCGCACGAGCAACGGATGCCTAGCCTCTGTGCCTGCACCAGGGCACCAAGTTATCCAGCTCCACCCCTTTATCCAGCTCCACCCCTTTATCTAGCTCCACCCCTTTATCTAGTTTCACCCCTTTATCTAGCTC
>JAHWFP010077939.1:62879-73865 GCA_023313725.1 Lithobius niger
AGACAAGTTATCAATATAGGCGTTCAACGCGAGTTCCAGTGATTATAATAGTGCGTAAGTGTAAGGTTTAATAATGCTCAACACAGGAACGGATTGTTCTACGATACGACTTTCAACCCTATATATACACCCTGTATCCATGAAGCGCATGAGTGACGGACGAGTTCGTGTGGGTGCAGGTGTAATATGTGGGCCGTTTTTGCGAGTAATTTTTTTGTGTGAAATGGGGGGGGGGAATGCTAGTGTATCACAGATGCTAGTGTAATAGAGATGCCAACAATCTTTAGCAGTTTTGAACGCTCGAACATTTTATGACAAACTTTTCTCTTTCCCCAACTCCCCAAAATTTGAGAGCAATCCATCCCAATTTAAAAAAAATATTTTTTTAACCCTTTTTTTGCCCATGCCGAACTGGATGATTATTTTTTAAGTTTGGGTCAGTCGCGGGATTCGAATCAGCATTCACTTGGTTTGAAGACGAGGACGCTAACCACTGAGCTGTTGCTGCTGGCTTTGCTCGGGGTCCCCGGGGACCTCTCACAAAGCTCGCGTTGCACGTTGGGACTTAGTTTTTTGCCGTTCCGTAGCCACCTGCCATTGGGCAGTAAAGGGTTAGAACTTGGTGCCTATTTGTCCGGTTTCTATATGTCTGATCTGAGTGGCTATTGTCCGAGTGCCTGTTTGTCCAGTGCCTAAATTGGGGTGCCTATGTGTCCGGTGCCTAAGTATCCAATGTCTATATGCCCGCGTACCTACCGGAATATGTAGACAAAAGCTTGGAGAAAACTTCAGCACATAAAAAAAAGAAGACAAAAGTAAAAAAAAAATACATGTACGTGTTCCACATGTTAACAACACAGTTTCCGGGAAAAAAAAGCAACCTTGCATCAGTTCGTTTTAGTTAGTTGCAAAGGGTGACTTGGTCTTTTTCGATCGTGAATAATTAGAAAAAACGATTTCTGGCATATACAATATGCAAATTGGAAATGTTTTAATACTGTTTTTAGAGCAGTTTTTTTTTTCCTGCGTGTTGATTTTCCACGAGGTATACGGTTGTATCGTTTTCATTGCCATTTACGATGCCATGTACGGCATTAGAATTTAATTCCCACCATTCGGGAAGACAAGACCGTTTCGGCTTTAGCACACACATGGGGATGCGAAATGCTGCTTGCTTTGCCGAGGATTGACGGCGGGTATGGAAAAAGAAAAAAAAGAGAAGACAAACTAAAAGCCCACAGAGGAACGATCCCAAGAAAATTAAATTTTGATGGCTCTTGTCTATGATCACGTAAAGCAATCAAACACTGTGACGGTTTTGCCAGAAGGTACTATGTTGAAGAAATAAAGCATTATAACGCATTACTGAATCAGTTAGAAAAATACCTCGGCCTCCACTGCATGCCGAGTTAATTTTTTTTGTTTTCTGGGACTTTGCTCTCAAGTCGGTAAACTCTAAAGGAGTTTAAGCCGAACAATCTGGATTAAGATTTTTAACGCGGCCGGCACTTTATTTTTTTCCATATTCGAAGTAACACGGGAAACTTATATTCCTGAAGAAACTTCTTGTCGTACCTGTGCAGGCAAATAAAAAATCGAGTAGAATTACCGTAAATCGTCTGTTAACAACCCTGGCAAAGCTAGGAATGCTTTAAGGTCAGAAACCGTGAAATCCCACCCTTGTTACAGCCCCTCCGGGGGAAGGAGGGGGGGGGGGGGGGGGAGGTGGCTGCAACCAGTTTATTTCACGATTTTCGACCTTAAAGCATTTTTAGTTCGTAATTTTTCTGCTAGAAGTTGACTAAAAGCTTCATACATTCAAGGAATCAATGTTTCATCCCCCTTGAATCATGGTTTTTCTGCACCAAAATTAACTAAAACGCAAACTATATAAACTAGTAAACTAAATTCATGAACAAATGAAAATAAAGGCAATGCATTAATGCTAAACCTAACCCAGATCAGACACTTACGTGAATGATCGCATAAACGTCGAATTTTCCGCGATGGAGTTAGGCCTAAACACCCTCCCTGGATAGAAAGAAGCAAGATTCGAATTATAACTTTGTTACAGCCCATCCCCTTTTTCATCGAATTAATTTTAACAGCCCATGTGCGTTCAATAGGTGATTTGCGGTACATGGCGTCAAGCCTAAGGACCCAAGAAGGTTTCCAGCCTAAATAAATTAAAAAAAAACGGTTCACCCCGAGTTGGGCATTGCAAAAGTTTGTGCAAGCGTACCTTGGAAGCACTATACCTCTTTGGAGCTACCATCTTCTATGGTGACAGCCATAATAGAAGATGGAAGAGAGTTCCAGAAAGGTACAACTCTCTACGTGAAGAAGACATACCTCACATTTCTAGAATGATGACCTCGGCTGTGGGAATTCGTGCAGTCAGCACGTGATGTTGCGATTCCACGGCCTCTATACCTGCGAAGGATGGTGTTGGCGGTGGTTTACAGCCGATCTCGTTACCACACGGTAAGTACACGTTTCCCGCTTTAGGGATCCGATGAAGTAAATGATGTTCATGGAACGTTGCCATACAGAAAGCCAGAGTTTAGGTAATGAAGTTGAAGTTTGTAGGTCATGCGGTTTATTCCCCAGTTAGTAAGTGCATTTGGACATCAGCATCAATCACTTTTTACAGCAGGGGTGATGACGGGAAATAGTGGCTGTGACTCGCATCATTTGTCCATTGACGTCGTTCTTTATAATTATAACAGTCGCCAAAGTCTACTTAGGTCGCCTAACTAAACTTGCACAGAACGTCTTCCGCGTTTTTATAAGTCCAGGAAAACTTCTGGAAACTCCCGCATAATTACCTTACGGCAGGAAATATAATCCGGTCATACACTGTACTCAAGACTACAATCTTCCTGTTCGTGAAGAAACGGGTAGGAAATTATGGGTTTGGGAAGCGTTTTCTTGGCCAAAAGGTCTAACAAAATGGCGATGGCTTGAGGTTGTTTGGTAGGCAACCTGTAGTCATCGCCATTTTGTTAGTGGTAAGAAAGTAAAGGCCATTTTGAGGAATACGGGTGGCCAGTCATTGTAAGAGGTGTAGGCTGTACTGAATACCAGATAGCGCAGCAGCATTGTGCATGCAACTAGTAATCGAAACCGACACTCTTGTCTGTGCTTTCCCATCAGACATCTAAGATTGTTGGTTATTGCAAACGACTGATTATCTGTTTTTTTTTCTAATTAATCATTTTGACATTGTTAAAGGATGCTTAGGAGGCTTCTAAAGGACCGTTTATTTGTCACAAGAGTAGGTAGTGATTCATCAAAACCTCAAACTACTAGCAGAGGTTTACCACAAGGTAGCTAGCTGTCTATGCCCAATCCTCTTTGTGATCATCATAAGCTCTCTGTTGAGTCTGGTGGACCCATTAGCAAACGTGGCTGCTTTTGCGGGTAGCTATATGGCAGGTAGGAGATAGCCAGCAACACATCATTAGAGCGCTTGGGAGTGTACTTCTGCTAATCGAAGGGTGGTTGACGGAACGTGTCGTGGCTCTGGCTCCGGGCAAGTTACAGATGGTTGTTTTTAATCGGTGGAAAAGCTCGGAGGCAACGACACCCATAGCGGGCCAGACAGTAAAAAGCACCAAAAGTGTTTGGTACGTGGGAATCCGACTGGATGCGGGCTTGACTTGGCAGAAAGAAAGCGAAGCAGTGTGTAGGTCTATACAACACGATTCCAGGGCCCTAGTGTTTCTGGCAGGCTCAAATGGTTCTTTTTGTTGGGCTGTGTTACGAAACCTCTTCATGAATCATGTTCACACAAGAATAGAATTCCACCTCCCTATTTTGTGCAATTCACCTAAGTCTTAGCAAAGATTCAGGTGGCTTTATACGTGCATGAGGACCATCACTGGCTGTTTACAATCTCCTTCATTTCCGTCACTATAAGTGGAAGCATGAATAACAGTTTTGAGCACAGAGTGAAAGGGGAATTTAACAAAGCTGTGGTGAGAAATCTGGATCGTGGTATCCAACACATAGTTAGTCGTGTTCTGGCTGACTACTGCAAACTCATTGGAGGAGAGTTGGACCAGCTAGAGAAGGCTGTCCTTGGAGTAAAATTATATCTGGACTCACCCCTTACAGGCTTCCATACCCGGGTGTTGTAGCCTAGGTTTACCTCTAGGGTTTGATGTGATGGGCTCGCAGGTATGTTTGACTTGACAACGTACAGTAGTAAAATCCAGGTGATCAATTTTACTCCGGATTTTTTGGGTTAGGAATTTTCTGTGATGCATCTGCCTACAACATGACAAGGACTGGTGGGGTAGGAATTTTCCTTCGAGAGTTGAAGCTGTCATGGGCAAGAAAGCTGCTACAGTTGCTAGTGCTTATCTGGTGGGGGTGGTGGGGAAGGCAGCATTGTTAGTGGCTGTGGACATTGGGGTGGATTAGGGATGCGCAACTTCCATGGTTTTGTGTGACCCGCAAGCGGTTTTGACGCTTTTAGAGATTTCGGATCATAGACATCAGGCACGTTGTGGTTCAGGAAATAGAAAAGAAGCTGTATGAAACAAAGATGTCAGGAACTGCGATCTGCTTTCAGTGGGTACCAAGTCATATGCAGGTGTAGCGGGAAATGAGGTTGCAGATGAACTAAGTTGAATGAATAGCTGTGTGGAAAATTGACCTTTTTGGTGCACCCTTGCCGTTTGAGCCCAGTGGTGGAGGGCATTGTGTCAAGGTAGTGGGAAAACGCATGGGCTGGTGAAAGCAGAGGGCGTGACTTGCTCTTTGTTCATCCCTCAATTAGGGTCCATAAAGACCTGGATGGTTTTACGTGGGAGAATACAAGGCTTCTATCTCATTTGCGATCTGGACGCACTCTACTGAATGGATAGCTGAGAATCAGTGAGTCAGTTCTTACTGTGCTGCCCGATTACGAATTTATACAGAAACAACTGTTTAGGCCTGTAGTGGACATTAAGTTTCGCCCAACTGCTGAGAGTCTGGCCTTATACGCTTTATTCGAAGGAGAGGCTACAGAACATTGTTCAGTTCTGCAGAGCAACCAACAGATTTCAAGAGGAGGCAGGATTTTAGTGTTTGTGAATGGTGTATAGGCATTGTTAATGTATTCTTAGTGTTCTTTCCTTTTAATGGGTCAGATGATTCGTATTGGTTCAAGATCCTTAATTAAACTCAACTCAACTGAATGTCAACTTCAATAGGTGATGTTTAAAAACAATGGTGCTAATACTAACTGACAATATGCTGCACATCACTAAGCATCTCAAAAAGGTAACTTATGTAACCGGCTAACGGAATTCCGTACCAGTTTAGGCATCCACAACAGAAAAGTACAGCCGAAATTACCACTCTCCTAAATTACCTATCCTCTTCTGATGGTAGCACCGGAGAAAACGTCAAAGGGACAACGCTAATTATGTGGCCTACAGCTGTGAGGGCGAGCAGGTCCATAGCCAGCATTGGAGGTTTGATGCACTCCCATCACAGTGACACAGGAGAGGCTAGGACAATTTTGCTACGTAGTTTCACTCGGAAATTCCTGTGTCCTTTACATGCCACAATCAACATGAGCACGAGGCATTAAGGGCCCTTCTCTTCCCAAAAATATCTGGGATGTCTGACGTCAGACTCGAACCAGGCACTTCAGGCATATGACATAATCATGTTAACCAAAAGGCCATCTTGCCCCATTGCGTGTAGCCAACTAATGAACTTTACAAATCGCATTTTACTCCTCAAATCACAACACATCGTAAGAGTACATCATAGGGTAATAATTTTCTCACAGAATTTTGGACGTAACACAACAGTTCGTTTACAATAAAGGTCTGATTATGGTCAGAGCAGAGAACAAGTGTGCACTCATCATCCACCACCTTGGGAACATCACTGTCGTTTACAATTTTGTTTTTTTCTCAATCCACTGCATTACCCATTTGACAGGAAATGTACTTTTCTTTAATAACGATTACGAACTTGTTGCCATTTTCATTTGATGACAACTTTTTTTTTCTTTTTTTTTCCGGTTTTACATCAATCACTTTTGTATTAATCGTCTGGCCCAAATTTGTCGGCAAAAATCGGCTCCGTCTCACGGCATTATCAGCTGTCAATTTTCCTCTTTACGTACCTTTTACCACTGGTATTTATTTTGGTATATGCAAGACTTTGACGTTTCAGTTTTGTGACGATTGGATAACCACAAGATTCCCCCCCCCCCTTTTTTTTGGTTAATTTCTATGTCATGCGACGCACGCATCTGCGCTCCGCAAGGTCGTTTCTACGAGAGTCCACGTGTTCATTTCCCAATGGGAAGATTTATCCAATAGTATTCGATTTTGTACATAGTTGCAAGTTCGTCTAGCATTTAATTATTTAAATAAAACTCGTTAATAACTGTGACGTAGCTCCAATCTGAGAGCAAGCCTTTTTTTTTTTTTTTTAATTTTTCTCATTATTGACTCCTAACCTTGGTTTATGGAATAATTCACGACGTTCCTTATGCAACATTTTATATAAAAAGTCGCGGTTAACGGATAAACATCCTACGGGCAACACTTTGTCAAACCGCAGGTAGGTTGGTAAAATGTTATATTTTAAATCTTTTCTTTTATTATTATCGGACTGGAGGATCAGGTGCACGCCCTAGGTTACCTAAATTCGGTTATCGAATTTATAAAACATTAGATACCGTTTAGCTATAATATGACTTTTTAGAGGGGCCAGCATTGCTTATTAATCATGCAAACGTCTTTTACTACTACACATCTGTTCCATTGTACCAGATGGCCTCCAGTTCAATCGGGCGATCTGTGCTTTAATACCTTTCCTTTCTTGTAGTTTTCTTTTCATGCCAACTATGGAATGACAATGCACGGAGGCATCATTTTCTTAACCCCCCCCCCCCCACCCCTTCCCCGAGCTTTGACATATCTCGTTTGGCCTTGACAACTTGAATGTCAACGTAGCAACAATATTTTCCTCGCCGCATCATCCATTGGACTAGTCACCAGCGGATTCCTTTTCACAACCAATTTCGATATATCCAAGATTTTTATCACGTATCGTTATCACAACCTTTTGTTAACAAATTGTAACAATTTTATCAACCCACGCCCCACTGTGAAGGGGTTGCTACAAATTTTAGAATGAGGACACAACCTCCTCCGCCATCAAACCTTCGACGTGTCTCCTAATTTTCGTAACGATTTCGGCCCAAATCTTTAAAAATTCAGACTTCTGTCCCCAAACCAGATTGGTACAACCTCCTTGACAGGCTATACTCACCATTAATTAAAACTTCATCCAGAAACAACAACTGCGTCTGTCGTAAGCGTAGCTGAAGGTCATTACGTGTTAGGGATATGGAGCCAATTCTAAGTACCGATGCTGTGATCGACTAAATCAATTTCGGTCGGAGGTGGTTCCAAACTACGCATATCCTTTCCTACTTGGTCCAAGTCTGATGTCTCTCCATCAACTATTTACGTTTGTATAGCGACACAAATACACAACTCACAAATAATCACAGAAACAGGCGGACAGTTACTCATCTAGCATCACAGTCGCTTAGTCTGTTGAATCGTTTCCACTGTGTACCAGTAATTTTCCACAAACAAAAACGATATGTCAAAGCTAATAAAGTCCAAAATGCATTCTAAGTGGTGATGGGCAGCTTTCGTGTGACGTAACAGAATCTGTTGGAAGGAAAACGTGAGTGGCGGTTGAGCGAATGGCGATAAACGGAGACTACAAATTTCACTGGAACACGTTTGCGCAGGTGCGAATTTCCTTGATTGGTGGAGGGTACAGGATGCATATGGCAATTATGTAAGGCGGGGAGCATGTTAGAGAGCTAGCCAAACACAAGAATAATCCGTTTTGCAAAGTGATGCGCCTGCTTTTCCAACCAACCAGTATTCAGTCGTGACTTCATGAAACAACCATCACGTACACCAGAAGTAACCAGTTCCTTATTCGTTCTTTGGTTTACGGTACCGTGTTACGCGTCTCTAACTATGGACGACATTACGATAGTTACACTTTGTTCCACATTATGTTTTCAGGAAACTGGCTGTGTGGTGCCACGTTTCCTTGCACCATGAGTGCAAACACAAGTGGATATCACACTTGTATACTCTATACAGTTACTGTTAAAGTCTACGAGTGCGATATTCACGTGTGTTTTGCACTCGTAGTGAAAGGAAACGTGGCGTCATACAGTCAGTTTCCTGCAACATAATGTGGAACAAATTATAGTGAGTTACCACTGTTACTGGACAATAGGCTCCACGCCAATAACCAACAACGATGCATCAATCCCTATAACAAGAGAACAAGAACGTGACAACAAGAAAGAGGAAGACAGCCACGAATGGATTAATTGATTTTATTAAAGGAGCTCTAACCCATCTTCTGCCTCTTAACTAACTTAAATCAAAAACTACAAAACTACAGTAATCTATAGTGTCCACGGCTTATCTTGTGTTCTCCGCAGAACGAACACAGATAATTGATTGTACGTTTTCAGTAGCAGAGTGCCTTGTTGATATCCAAGATGGTTACAAAAACAATGGCGGCCATCGATTAAAGCCACCCCCTCCAGGAAGACGTAACTGCTCACAAAATACTTGCAGGACTCAAGATACACCGCGCACTTAATAACGACTACTACAAATCACAACCAGCACTACATACCTACAACACACAAACAAAAATAGCCACAAGGTTTCCTCTGAACCACACTAAAAAAACGTGAAGTCATGGCAAAGCCGCGCAGCCAAAGTGCGTGAGCCTTGCAGACGAATCTTGCATGGACGATGTCTCCCAATGACGAAACCTTACGTGCATGAAACCTCACAAAAGGTGATTGAAAAAAACTAAATAAATAAAAAAAAAAACTATGTGTTAATTAAAAAGTCCCATTTGTTTACAGCCAAAAGTAGTGGATTCGTCCGCTGTAGCTAAATAACGATTGAGGCAATTCTATCAAAATTCCACTCACTCTTAATGACTTGGCAACAACCAACAAGATACTTGGAAGAGTGGCGTAATGCTTCTGCTAATCCTGTTCCAGGTCACCACCCAGACATGGAAAGAAGAAGAACAACAAGAGAAAGAAGAAGAACAACAACAATAAGAAAATGAAGAAGTAGTCGCTGACGCACTTGAAAACTGCCCACGTTAGTTGCCTGGCAAACAACGCCACGCCCTAAGCAAACTTTTCAGACCTTTGCTAATAACATCAAGAAAATCGACCAGATCCCCGACAAAAGGCATCACCTGCATACAGCACACAAAAGTTGAAACTGTCTGTGTGCAGCCAAACACTTAGCAACTCCAAAAGGAATGGTGCATCACAAACCACTGCCGTCAATCCTCTGGGGGTCGAAGAGAAGATACCCTAACAAAAAGTGTTCCACAACCTTCCGCCACCATGTCACAGCAACTGTCCACATTGATGAAGGTGTCATCCGCAAGGTAGACCATCAGTAGCCACAAACTATTTACTAGGGATGGCACGATAAAAAAAATTGTTATCCCGATAAAATTGTTTTAATTATCGTGATAATCGATAATATCTCGATAAAACAAATTTTGAGTCTGGAATAACCATTTTAATTTTGTTAATGAAAAAAAAAACAACCGTGGCTGAAGCCAACAGTGCAACCTTGAATTGTGTGGTATTCGCAATTTGGCCAGTAGACATGAAAATGCACGTCCCATTGTCAATTACTTCATCACCATGTGGAAACAATTCAACAGTCGTGCTGCTACTTAATGCTGAAATGTTGTCTGCATTAAAGTAACTCTCCAATCATCTAAAGTGGCTAGCAACAGTACTGTACACTTGGTTGGAGAGCCCTTGTAATTCCACACGCAACGCCGCTAACTGCTTGTTGCTAGCTAGCGATTACGGCTTCCGAGATCCGACAATTTAAGCATCGGGGTTTGCACGATAATTCGATAAATCAAAAAAAGTGCGATACGATAATCGACAAGTTTTTGTATCTCGATATCATCGAGTTATCAATTATCATGCCACCCCTATCATCTACATGTGCTGACACTGGATACTGGCATTGTTACCGGGAAGTAGACATGGCAAAAATGGGTTTCTTCCAATAAGAGAAAATAAAAAGAAGTCCCAACAAATGACAACCCTCTTACCCGCCCGTATTCGATACAGACTTTTCGGCTACAATTCTGTAGAAGCGTAGATAAGGATTTGTTTGAGAAGGTCTGACCTCGATGTGACATCCATATCTATTGCGATCTTGGTATTCTTATCAGGAATGACCTCAGCTTTTCGGCTCATATTGTCCAGTGGCCGCGTCCAGGAGACATCAAAGACTTATTTAACACGAAAGTGCTTTAGGTGTAGCTGTGCAGAAACGCTTGCTCAAGTTTTCAAAAAATATCCGTTTAATTCTCGGTCATTTGCTCACCATGCTTTTTTTAACTGATATGAGAAAGCTAGAGAGTGTACAACGACGGTTTACAAAATACTTGCCAGGTATGCAGGATCTATCGTATGCTGAACGCTTGGCTGCCTTATCACTGGAGAGCAGATTTTTTTAGGCGTCGCCAGATCGACCGGCATACTAATTATTCACTGGTGCAAGGCAACCCATGCCAGGGTGATGGGCCGCCGTTACCTGCAAACAGATCAATATACACATGTGGCGCTTCAAGTGGCGCAAGGCTACATTAAGTTGCAGAGAGAATTTCTTCCTGCGTGTATAGGACGACTTTGGAACTCTCTTCCATCAGAAGTAGTTAAGGCTGATATTATGGAGATTTTTAAAACTAGACTTTTGGCTCATAGTATCGATGAAATGTGTAATAATTATTACTAATTCTCTTATTAAACGATAGTTTTATTCTACTAGACTATTTTACTAAGGACGTGACGTAATGGCCAATTCAGTTTTTCTGATATTTTCCTTCCATTAATGGATTATTATTATTATTATTATTATT
>JAHWFP010077940.1:0-17777 GCA_023313725.1 Lithobius niger
CAGAGAGAAGAGTCGGGTGAACATAAAATTAATATTCTACAAATTCCGTAACAGGGGAAGGGAAGGAGGGGGGGCGGAACATTCAATTTGGTCGACTTTAGGTAATTAAAGAAAATTCGTGAAATCCAGGAATTTTAATCCCTCAGTTTTTTGTCATTAGCTTTTTCTGTGGCTTTTTTCCGCATTTTTTTTTCATTTAAATAGCAGTTTTCGGTGTATTTAAGGGGTTGATTAGGGTTCTTACAGCTCAGGGTGGTAAAGTCCGCTGGTAAAATAAACTGCGGAAAAAAGTCACGGAAAACAAAGCTTTTTTTCCTTAGCTTTGTTTTCTGCGTTTTTTTTCCGTAATTTATTTTCTCAGCGTACTTGCCGCTTTGGGCTGTCAGGGCCCTACGCACGCCACTAAACAGGGGTGGCGCCACAGGGGGAACGGGGGGGGGGGGGCCCCCACCACTCCCCCGGGGTCGGGGTAGCCTTGCCCCCCTTTCGGGGAGTAACCGAGATTGTCGCGTCGGGGAAGAGCTGGAGTCTACATGACGACATAGAATATGTAAAAAAATTAGGGGGAAAAGCTCAAAATAGAGTTTGCTGTTTTGTTTGCCAGAAGTCCTACTGTTGGTACCTCATCACCTCCATAATTTAAGGGCTGTCTAGTTAATGCAACGTCAACTAAATACGTACAAAATAAAACAAATTCTCGTCGTTTGAATTCGTGATATGAACTGAGCGAAAATAGTGTACAGTAAGTGGCTAAACTGAAAATTGATTTGCTGCGTAAGACCATCAACGCCATAATTTAGCATACATCTTAGTTATGCGACACGTCTGAAAGGATGGCCCGAGTTTAAAAGCCAAACGCACACCGCGAAGTTTGTGAGGGGGTCACACGGACCCCAAACAAACGAAGCAATAGCAGCCCAGTGGTCAGAGTCCCGGCGTCCCAACCAAGAGGACGCCAACTAAAATTCAGTGTCTAACCAATACAGTACTTTAAAAAAGATTCACTGTTCTCACAAATGTCCGTGTACCTCTGAGGGCAAACTGTGTGTTCTTGCTACGGTTATAGCCGAAACGCCAGCTAAATTTGTACAGAACAAATTTGTTAAGCTTTCCTTCCAAATTTTCGTCATTTGAAGTCTGATAACAACATAAAAACCGAGCAAAGAATCAAAATTGAAGACTAACTTGGCGGTTTGAATTACTTCTAGCCCTTTTCCTCTTAGCCCGTTGCCACCGTGATTTAAAACCAACTCTCAGTTAATTCAGGAACGTCAGCTATATCTTCCACCATTTGAAAAGTAATCAACAATACTTTTCAAACCTAAATTATTCAGTGTAAGTAAACGTTAATTTAATATTATTTTTTTAATTTAAATTCATCAGTTCACAATTCATCAGGTCACAATTAGGTTTTTACTACCTCTCATGCTAAAGAATGTTCCTGAAAAACATTCGAAATTTGCTTAACAATGTGGTGCAAATGTGTCGGGAAGCCGAAAATAGGCTCTCAAATAGCGTAATATGCTTCAGCTTCCGGGGCTACGCCCCGAACCCCGCTGCAAGAGCTTACAACGCTCTCCCAGACCCCTTAGCTGGTTACCCCGGGCCCCTGTTAAAGTATATTGCATTTTACAAAAAATGCTTATTTTCTTTGCCCCCTGTCGGGGAATCATTGCCCCCCCTCCCCCCCCCCCCCCAATCTGGAGTTGGCTGACGCCACTACTGCCACTAAATATACTAGAAAATACTATTTAAACAGTTCAATCGTTTTACTAAACTTTCGTTTTCCAATGATATACGATTTTGTTACCTTCAGTCAAGATCACAAAAATCTTAGAAATGCTATTCTTCGGGCGCTTGTTTTCTAACCTGGCTGAGTGGCCGACACCATGAGCTATAAAAGTGGTAACTTTTTTTTTTACGGGGGAGGGGGGGGTGTTGTGAGAACTCCTCACCATTTTTAAAAATTTACCCACCTAAAATGTGATATTTTGGTTGTCTTGGTTTACGTCCCACCCACATTAGTACGTGTGACTGCCATGCTGGGAGTTACATGGAATGTAAAAGTTTGGCCCCCTGCTGAAATTTGTTAGTAAGGTAGTGTTATTTAATACTAGAAGGGGGGGCCAACTTGGCAGGCCGCCATACTGGCCGCCATCTTGGAAAATGGTGGCCGGAAAACACTTTTTTTTTATTTATCTCAAGAACAGTAACTCCCATCAAAAAACTTAGAATTGCAAAATTGTTCAGAACAACAATCTGCACAAAACATATTCCCATCAACTTTCTCATGGAGGCTACGATTAAGGAGAAAAATCAGAATAAATAAAAATAATGTGAAAAATAATGTGATAAGCATACATAGCACTACATTCAACTGTATAACGTTTGACCTAATACAGATAAACGAATGAGGGTTAAGGCGTTTAAAAGGTGTGATTAATACCTTTTGAATGCTCTAAACTGCATTCATGTATCTTTATTAGATCAAACTTTACAGATTAAAACGTAATACAGTATATGTTTACTACAGCCGCGTAAGTGTGCCACTCACGTACTATTACGTTCGATGCTGTAAAACGTTTACCAAATATAGATACTTAAATATAGGTACTAATAAAAGGCAGTTTGAAAGGTATTAACCACCCATTTTGACCCCCCCTCCCAGTTCTCGACGTGCTATTAAGCTTCAACCCCCCTTTCCCCCCCCCCCCCCCCTTTAACGCATCAAACCCCACACGTGAAACTGTTATATTGGACGATTCGTCACAGAACCAAGAAGAAGACTATATTTTTGGGATAAATGTTAATTTAATATTTTTTCTCAAATGCCAGTGTTGAACGTGGCTCTTATTTAATTAATTAATTAATTAAACAAATACTTTCTTCCTTTGCAGTATTAACGCCATGGACTAAGGACTGTGCATAATTCCAACACATTGTGTTTAATCCACAACACACGTTGCTGTACTTCCAATTCCAACACACCTGTTATTGAGGAAACATACAAAAACTTCATAGAAGACTGGGAGCTTTTTTGTACTGCTGGCATTGATGTGCATGTAGAGCTGACAGTACTATAATACCGATTTCACACGTAATAATTCGTCGCGTGTTGTGGCCGTACCGTACCGTGCCGCTCCAAGCCGCTCTGCACCACGGCCACGTTCCCAGCGCGACTTGATTTCACACGGAATAAATACCGAAACGTGGCCGGCCACGTTTTTCGACTGCCCTCTGACGGTCAAGCTTGGAACCCAACAACGGAAACGAAATTAAAGCAGACCGAAGTGAAATTTCGGCAAATGTTGTTCGTTTGGTCACCTCAACCGTGTGCGGGAAAAAAAACTTGTAAAAATGTTTTAAGGAAGATATAAATATAACTGTCGTTTTTGTTTTGTTTTTCCTGTTGTTGTTAAATTATAGGTTAGGTTAGTCGCCTGGCAAAAAAATTAAAGGCAAATTGTGGCATTTTAGTTCATAAAAACGGTTTAAAGTGATTTTTAACCAGTTACCATAATTATTTTTGTAGCGGAAAAAGTTTTTTGGCTACAATATAGGCAACAAGTAAAAAAAAATAGACAACCGTACGTCTGAAGAAAAAAAGTAGAAATATGAGGAATCTACATTGTTAAAATATTCGGTTTGTTTATCTGTGTGCCCTTCTATTCCTCCAGAAGTAAGGCCCATAGAAAGATAAGAGTATAGTGCCAAATGAAAGATAATTAAATTATGCTTCGGATAGGCCTATTTCCATTGTTCTAATTTGATTTTTTACCCTGAAATACGCAAGTGAACTGCGAGTAAAGTTACCCGTGTGCGAGTAAAGTTACCCCTGGCTAAAATGTCCAAGGAAAAAATAAATTGTGTTGTCGTTTTAGTTTTTTTTTTTTCTGTTGTTGTTAGGTTAGGTCAAGTTAGTAGCCTTGACAAAAAATTTCACCAGGGAACGACCTGCCTACCGCTTTTCTCTTTTGATCTTTTTTTTTTCGCAACCCTTTTTTTCAATCGGCTGTTTTTTTTTCTCCGTTTGTTGTTTTTTTTTAAGATTAAAAAAAAATCTTTTCTCAGAACTAGGCCACCTGAGCGTTACTAATATATCCGTTTGCATTCAAAGGGTTGTGTCACCGTTATGTTACCGCATTGACTTTTTTTCGCAAGCATCAGTTTTCGCATGTGTAGTCGCGATGCTATTTAAGAAATACATGTTCGGTGAAAATCGGTAGCCCTTTTACAGGTCCTCTCCGTTTGGTTTTGTGGCCACTTCTTCCGCTACAAAAATTCTGACTTTAGGCCTAAACGTTTGTCGACGCTTTCGTAATTTGTTAGTCAAAAACTTCAAGCTTAAAGCTAAGTCGTAGTCTGATTTGATTAGATCGTCAGTTTGTTTTGGGGGCGAACAACGCGTTGCATTATGGGGTCGCAGGCCCTTTCGTCACTTCACGCAGCGCGGCACGGCACGCATCAGATTTCAGACGTAATAATTAAAGCGAACCGCTCCGCTCCGTCCAGTACCGAACCGCGCCGGCCACGTTTTGAAACGTGGCCAAGCTGGAGCGCAAAATCACGGCCACGTTCGGCCACGTTCGCTTTATTTATTACGTGTGAAATCAAATTGCACGGTTTGGAGCGGCACTGCACGCTTTATTTATTACGTGTGAAATCGGTATAAGCAATGGTCGATAATGTAGTGGCCAAGGAATCTAAATGGCATAAATACTGCAGGCGGGAGCTCCGTCAGGACAGACTACAACGTAAACTAAAGCAATCACAGGTGGCGGCTATTGTGGTTGTCTATTCGAGTAAAGATAGTGTTGCTTCCATTAAGTCAAAGATTCCAAGGAGAAGCCTCATACTAAAGGCATCGGACAACTGTCTGTTCTGCATGAAAATAGGAGGAATTAAAAATATTCTTCAAACCTTCCAGAGACTGTTCTAAAGTTCTAAAGAACTTAAGATAAAAGTGCTCTTCCGTAATGATTCCAGTGTTTTGATTCGCCTTTCTACTAGAGATCTAGTAGCAAATGAATCGAAATACCTATCTATCATCTATCATCCATCTATCATCTATCTCATCCTATTCATCTCATTGGACGAAGCCCTACAGTCATCTTCAGGATCATAGCTTTTCACATTAAGTGAATCGAACTTCGTAGCACAGTATACGCATAACTTCAAAATAGATAACGATATCAGCACCAATATCTTCTGCAAATTTTCGACTGTCAATACCCTGGAGATGTTGGGGCTCAGACGACAGACAGTGGATTGATTTTTTTTCTGTTTTTGCCTGATGAAGACTGTCGTCTGAGCCCCAAAATGCCCAGAGTATTTACAGTCGAAAATTTGCAGAAGATATTGGTGCTGATATCTTTATTTATTTTGAAATTGTGCGTATACTGTGCTATGAAGATGATTCCCGTATTTGAAAGTAAGCGCTACGACATTTTTAGAGAAGTTGTAGAAATAGATGACCCCGTTTATATGGTATTTCAATCAATTTGCGACCAGATCGCCAGTACAAAGCCGAGTCAAAACACTGGAATAGCACGGAGAAGCACCTTTTTCTTAAGTTCTTTATTAAGCTCCAGTTTCTGGAAGGATTGCAGAATATTTTTAATTCCTCCTTGTTTCATGCAGAACAGAGAGTTGTCCGATGGCTTTAGTATGCGGCTTAGCCTTGGAGTCTTTGACTTAATGGGAGCAACACTATCTTTACTCGAATAGACAACCACATATGCCATTTAGACTCTTTGGCCACTACATTATCGACCATTGCTTATAGTACTGTCAACTCTACATGCACATCAATGCCAGCTGTGCGAAAATGCTCCCAGTCTTCTATGAAGTTTTTGTATGTTTCCTCAATAACAGGTGTGTTGGAATTGGAAGTACCGCAGCATGTGTTGTGGATTATGCACAATGTGTTGGAATTATGCATAGTCCTTAGTCCATGGCGTTAATACTGTAAAGGAAGAGTGTATTTGTTTAATTAGATAATTAATTAATGATTAATTAAATAAGAGCCACGTCCAACACTGGCATTTGATAAAAAATATTAAATTAACATTTATCCCAGAAATATAGTCTTCCTCGTGAGTGTGTAACCAATCGTCCAATATAACATAGTTTCATGTGTGGGGTTTGAAGCATTCAAAACGGGGGGTGAATTGAAGCTTAATGGCACGTCGAGAGCTGGGGGGGGGGGTCAAAGTTGGTGGTTAATACCTTTCAATTGATTCAAATTGCATTCAAGTATCTATATTTGATATAATTTTTACAGGGTCGAACTTAATAGTATACGTGAAAGGCACACTTACGCGGCTGTAGTAAACATATACCGTATTACATTTTAATCTGTAAAGTTTGATCTAATAAAGATTCATGAATGCGATTTAGAGCTTTCAAAAGGTATTAATCGCACCTTTCGAACGCTTTAATCCTCATTCGCTTATCTGTACTGGGTCAAACGTTATAGACTTGAATGTAGTACTATATATGCTTATCACACTGCCCGCAAAAGGTATATAATAGTTTTATTTTGATTTTTCTTCTTAACCGTTGCCTCTACACAAATCTTTAAGGTAATATGTTTTGTGCAGAATATTGTTCTGAACAAGTTTGCAATTCTAAGTTTTTTGATTGGAGCTACTGTTCTTGAGATAAATCAAAAAAACTGTTTTCTGGCCGCCATTTTCCAAGATGGCGGCCAGTATGGCGGCCTGCCAAGTTGGCCCCCTTCTAGTATTGAATAACACAACTTAACTAACAAATTTCAGCAGGTGGCCAAACTTTTACATTCCATGTAACTACCAACTTATTTTAGCATTGCGTTCACACCTACTACATCTTTAGAAAAATCGACGCCCCTGGGTGATACCTCTACATCAACAAAAATAAACGAGCGAAGTAATTTTAGACTGTTATTGTGGGAAGGGAATGTTGGCAACTGGCACGCAAACTAAAATTCTCAAGTCACGTTTTCAACCCCAAAACGGTGATTCTGATAAAAGGAAGAAGTAATTGGCGAGTGCGGCGATTTCGCAGTGTGGGGGCTGTGGGGGCGTCCCTCTATAAACGTTTGGGCCGGGGTAGAAGAAGACTTACTTGCGTAATCAACGTCGTATTGAAAGGTCTTTATTGTAGTTAGTGAAGAGCAAAAACAAGAAAGGAGCTAAGTAATTTTTTTAATGTGGGAACGTGGAGTAAGCCGTGGTGGGGGATGGAGGGGAGGAGGGGAGGCGAGGAGGGGAGGCGATTAAATAAATGTAATCGGTATTTTCTTGACCAGATACCACTTCCCTCATCCTCTGAAATGTGTGATCTTGGTATTTGGTTTTCTAGCAATCTTAAACCATCCCTCCATTGCAGGAAAATCTGTGCTTCTGCATATTCTAGATCGGCCATTGTACATCGCTGTTTTATTTCTGGTGATGTCTTGACTAAGGTCTGGGCATTCAAGGTTTTCGTGCGGCCTATCCTTGAATACGCCTCCCCGGTTTAGTCCCCTTTCTTGGTTGGAGACATTGGTCTCATCGAGAAAACTCAGCGCAGGTTTACGAAAAGCTTGCCAGGATTCAGGAACTTGGACTATGGCGAACGCCTGAAAAAATCAGGGCTGGAGCTGTTGGAACTCCGTAGGTTGAGGTTCGATCTAATTTTAGTATACAAGATCCTTAGAGGACTTATTAAGGTTGACCTCCCCTTTTTTGACCCTGCACCCCGATCGATGTGTACCCGAGGACATAATTGGAAGCTGGCTTTCCCCATTACACATTTGGACTGTCGTCGGAACTTTTTCTCAGTCCGGGTTGTCCCTATCTGGAACAGTCTTAGCGAGGAGACTGAATTCTGCTATCCTTTCTGGGTTTTGCCGACTCATTCGTTAAGGAACAGCTTGGCAGGTTTTTGAAGCGCCCGGTTTAGTTACTCCACTCAAGAGGCTTTTTTTTTTTTTAACGCTTTGAAGGAACAGTGTTCGTGGGTCCACCCCCTTCTGTCACCCTTCCACGGATGTGGTAAACATTTTATTATTATTATATTATTATTATTAGGAGAGCGATAGTAATTCAAGACCTACAAAAAAGGAGCCACGTCATTTTAGTGATAATATAAAATAAATTCACCTGTCTTCAGATGGGCCGTAAGCTAGTTCCTAATATGAAGAATTCCCCAACCCTATAAATTCTTGCTAATAGTCATTACCCGAATAGCACGTTGTGTAGACATACCCGAAGGCATCACCAGAACGGCATTACCATACTTCTGCCGTTTTCATTGTTGAAAGTGTGCATTCTAAATCCCGTTATGACCATACTTTCTTCGTTTTCATTGTTTAAAAGGCGCACGATGTATTCCGTATCAGACCGGTTGCAACAATGCTTTCTCTTCAAAACTAGCACGATTCTTTCTTATCAGAAAAAGCATTGTTTAAAAGTCGTACAAAATCAACTTATCACCAAAAGCATTGTTTAAAAGTCACACGATAACTACTTATCGTGCGACTTTTTAACATTGTTTTGGCTGATAAGTTGATTTCGTGCGACTTTTGCAGAACCTGTAATGACACGACGTAGAGCGTTTAGTATTAAAACACTGCCGATATTTTATAGTTGAATTAGTTCACAAGCACTCACTTGCGTAAATCGACAAACTTATGGTTTATTTGCACTTTTGTAGAACTTGTAGTGGTATATTTACCTGCTACAAAATAGCACAGCCGAAAATTCAAAAACGTCGGATCAGTCAATATCAATGCAACATCGGTTGGTGCTTGTTCATCATTTGTACCCGAACGAGGATTATGTTCCTGGGTTCAGGCCGAGTACACAACTAGCCACAACGTAGAGCGTTTAGTATTAACACACTGCCTAGAGTTTTGTAGCTGAACTAATTCACTAGCACGTACTTGCCTAAATCGAAGAGCTTCACGCTTACTTGCATTCAGAAGTTCCCCCTCAACTCGCTGGCTTTCCTGACTAAGCCACAAGTCGTCATCGTCTTTAAACAGCTCCACCACTCCCAGATCGGGTGATATGCGATTGCCCGCCATCGTGGAAGCTTCGAACTGCGAAACACAACAATGGACAAACACGTGCACTAATGGTAAGGTAGCTAACAAGGTGCACGTAAACATTGTTAGGTAAAGAGCCATTACTGCTTGACGCCATCGAAAGAGAACGAAAGTATGGTCATAAGAAACTTATAGCCATACTTTTGCAACAATGGTCCGCCGATAAGTGATTTATCGTGCGCCTTTTTCGCTAACAGGTTCCTCGGACTGAAAGAAACGTCCTCGGCTGCGCCTCGAACTTTTCTTTCAGTCCTCGAAACCTGTTAGCAAAAAAGGCGCACGATAAATCACTTATCGGCGGACCATTGTTGCAAAAGTACGGCTATAACTATTACTAACCTAGCCACTTCCAACAATGGGAGTTGCAACAAAGGTGGGTGACTTATACTGCATACTTATACTGCATACTTATACCGCATACTTATACCGCACACTTATACTGCACACTTATACTGCACACTTATAGCGCACACTTTTGTGGATGTGATAAGATAACTAAAGTTTCAAGGTCAATTCTTGCTCTTTCTTGCGCTCCTACAATCTCCGTAATACTGTAACTGCGTTTTAATCTATGTCTGCCTCTGGTAAATCTTTCAGATTAAGCTCATAAGCGATCCAGCTATTACTTGAAATCAAATGAAACAATGGATGTACCATCGTCGTTGTTAATATATGACGGCCACCATTTCGAAATTATGCTTACCGTCGTCCAACTTCCTTCAAATTGGGAACGGAGACGAAATAGTTGATTCACAGTGAAACAGTGTATGTACGATCATCACTAATAATTGTAAATGGCCGCCATGCCCAAGTTCAACGACATTTCGTGACGAACCAAACAACAGCGCTAGGCCTAATCCCCCCCCCCCCCAAACCCAGCACCAGCGACTGCCTTACTTCGCACCAACATCTACCCAGGTTATTCACCAAACGTGTTACCATCTGTTATGAGGGTGGGTATGGCGACATGCTACGTAACAAACTGACTTTCGCAAATTTATGTTTTGCTTATTTCTTTTTAACCATTTTATGTAAATTCTTATTTTTTTTTTAAGAATTCTTATTCTTATTCTAGGGTTGCACGTGATTTGCTCATTTAGCAAATTATTTCTCTGACTTTTGCTTTTTAAGACTTAATTTTTTTTCTGGTCCTTACACCCCGAGGTACTATGTACAGCTTACCAAAACGAATTCATAAAAATAAACGTACAGTTGTTTATTTATTTTTTGGCCGGGGGGGGGGGGAGATTGTTATGTAATTTCTTGGGGGGGGGGTCACGTCAAGTGTTACACCGGCGTTACAAGGTATGGGGGGGTCTAAATTGCTGGAACAAAGGGTGCAATAAATGCAGACAAATCACTAAATAACACCTGTCGAAGCGATGTAAAGTATGGTAATAAAACAGTTATAACATGGATTTTGCAGAAATGGGCCGGTATAAGTGATTTAATGCACACTTTTGGTGAAGCGACGTCCTCGGAGCTGCGCAACATCCTCGGGGGCTTCGCCCCCCGAACGATTCCACAGCTCCTCGTACGTCGCTTCACCAAAAGTGTGCATTAAATCACTTATACCAGCCCATTGTTGCAAAATCCATGCTATAACCATTACTTAAAACAATACAACAATAAAAGTGATCGCTGAGAGCCTCGTAACTCCGGATGGCGCAACTAGCTGAAATGACTATTAAGAAAAGGGTACATCTGCGGAAGTGTCTTTGTAAAATGCAGGGCCGGATTAAGGGGGGTGCTTTGGGTGCTGAAGCACCCGGGCCACAGGCCTCAAGGGGGCCTCACGGTCACGGAAAAATAAAGCAGGTACTATTTTAGGCTGCTTAAAGTTAATTAGATGGTTCTCAGGAGCGTTTTTTCTAAGCGAATGAAACATTTTAGACGACACTGTCTAAAAAAAATTCCAATTACGAATCAACTCTTTCACCAATCTCTTCCTGGAGCCGATGACCAGATGTGCTTTTTTCTCCATTCACATGATCGCCTTGAAACGAATCTAAAGGCTGTTCAGAGGCTTGTCACAAGTAAAAACTTGGATGTAAAGAAAGACTTTTGTCAATATGCAACATTTGCATGCTGCACCAGGCATTAAAACATTTATATTACACCCCATAACAAAATATAAGTACTGAAGTTTTTTTGTTTGATAAATAAAATAAAAAACATGCACGCATCTGAAAAATCTCGGATAAAACCCACCCGTTAATTTTTTTAGCCAGTCCAGAGAACCACTTAATTAATATTTAGCAGCCTTAAAGTACAAAAATAAAAATACTTTATGCTGTTTTTACAAAAAAAAATTATTGTTAAAAAAAAATCCTTTTTCAGCAGGGGGGGGGGAGAGGGAATAGGGTCACAATGAAACTTAAGCACCAGGCCTCTACAAGGTTTAATCCGGCCCTGGTAAAATGAACTAAGAAACAGCTTTCTAGGACATGTGGCTTAGTCTGTAGACAGAGAGTGCTGCATAGACGTGTCCAATAATGCACAAGAAGTCTAAGCCAAAAAAGAAGACCATGATTCCGGCTGAAGTCCATATCTTCGATGTGACAAATCCTATACTAATAAATGTTAGTACATGCCGACCAAGTCCAACATGAAGAAAACGACAAAAGTTGCGGCTGAACTGAGGATGTTGGAGAAATGTTTCGCAAATAGAAGTAAAGGGATAAACAAATAAATAAAATCACCTTGAAATCAGATGCCTGCAAACGCACACCAGCAATGCACCTGTCGTGCCCCACATCATATTGTAACAGTGTAACTTCTGTTTTATAGCTGGTGCTCGTGTTATTTTCGTCAAAAACAGTCCAATATATTACTACACTGTTGACGTCGTTCACATGGACGCGATCGGCAACCTTGAAGAACGTTTATCAAGATACGTAAATCTGTCAAGGTGATCAACAAAGGATTGTAGGTTTCAAGGAAAGATGTAAGGTTCGCCGGCACAAACAAATCAATTTACGGCCATCTTACGTCAGAAGCTTTCTCTCTCCAGAAGAGCGCAGGACGTATAAAGAGAAGTGACATAGTTTCCACAATGGTTTTACAATTCTCACGTCGCCTGTATGTTCCGTTGCTATGAGTTGAAAGATAAGGGTTGGTTTGAATTACAATCCAAATAAATAAGCCTGTAAAAGCTCGTGAAAACTACTGAAAGTTACGAGAAAGCTACGTAGACTACAACATAATCTCGTCAGGATGGGAAGATTTGGAGTGCAAGGTTGTTGCAGTTGGAGTTCAAGCTGTAGCGAATTTTGGTGCCCTGCAGGTGAGGTGTTTACTATAGTCGTAACGAGACCAGCACGATCGATGTCCATCAATATGAGCCGAGTTGACTGTTTAATGGTTCAAAATTATAAAGGGGAAGTGATCAGTAACTAGAACGGGGCACTGGCAAATTATTAAAAGTAAGTCCGTGCCAGTCTTCGGTCAGAGACGTTTGGAGGGATAAAAATCAAATTTAACAACTTATGAAATTTGCCGACTTGTTTAATCGGGCGAATAATTGAACACTCCTTGCACAGACACATCGAATACAAGGCCGAGGATGAAGCCTGAAATTTCCGACGGGATTCGAAAAAAAGACTGAAGAATTTTTTTGGCAATTTTTCTGTTTTTATATCCCTTTATTGGTAGATATCGTTTATATCGTTTCGTCTCTTGGTATTTTCAAATTTCAAAAAAAATTTTATGTGGAGGGGAGGAGAGAATTTGAGGGAGAGCACCCTGTTTTTGGCTCCGGGCTGCTACTTATGTAATTCTACTATTCACCTGTTTTTATTATACAGCACGGAGACAGGGGTTCGTACTGTAAGAGAAACTTAAAGGTACCAGCTGTACCCCCGGCGTAGCATACGCCAGTCTAGCCGGTTCCCGCATGCCTGAGCGAAATACTGTAGTGGGCAGTATGGAATGAAAAGGGTGCCGACTGCCCCCTGCTTCCTCCTCCGAACTCCCCTGTTGCCTACCCAGTTGTATGGTCTGATTCGCCCCCCCCCCCCCCCCCCCGTAAAACTTTTCCCTCCCGCACCGCCTCCCCCGTCCCGGATTCCCCTATTGAGTGCTCGGAATATCCCCATCCCTGCTCCCACTCCATTTTAACCCGTGCTGATTTGTTTTGTCCATTGGAAGTAAGTCGTCGTTTTTCAATGGACGACGCTCAACTGCCCGTTTCTCCGTTCTGATACCAAGCGCAATAAACCCAACGACGGTCGTGCATGCAGTGATTGTTACTGAACCAACTTTGAAACTGATTGTTACAGGCCACACCCGTTTGTTTGACATTGTCTGTCGCTCGCCCTCTTTCATTATATGCATAATGATGAATTTGCTTGCCCAACCTAAGCGTATTATATATTAATAAACAAAAACATATCGTTAAAGTTAAAAGTAAGGGTCTAAAAGTCAAAACCTGTAAGGGACACGGACAAGCTTTGATTGTAAGGGTCTAGGTGTCAAATTTGGCCAGTAAGACGCTGCTAAGCCTTAGACCCTTACTACCCGGTTTTTGACGAACAGCTGTCCGAAATCGTCCTATAAAGGCCCATGAGATGATTCAATGATAGTGGGGGTGTGGGCTTTCTACTTTGCTTTAGGTTGACATTTTGGTAACATGGCAGCGATTCCAAGCAAGACAACCTGCTACAAGCGTAAGCGTGTAAACCCATTCTGTCTGAGTTACTAAGTCATTAATAAATAGACATAAATCGCTGGAAATAATATTAAGGAAAATTGGAAATTAGCCAACAGCGAAAATCGTACACTAGAAATAACGTAGTTTAGTAAGACACCTTTATGCACTTACGTTTCATCGGAGCGCAACGGAGAGATTAAGGCGCTACGCAAGTGATCTGGGGGCGAACTGGGTGGCCTGTTCGAATCCGGGTCATGCTACTCCGATTTAACGTAAGTGCATAAAGGTGGCTTACTGAACAACGTTATTTCTAGTGTATGATTTTCGCTGTTGGCTAATTTCCAATTTGCCTTACTAAGTCATTAACATGATCACCGGGTAGTAAGGGTCTAATGCTTAGCAGCGTCTTACTGGCCAAATTTGACACCTAGACCCTTACACTCTTACAGTCAAAGCTTGTCCGTGTTCCTTACAGGTTTTGACTTTTAGACCCTTACTTTTAACTTTTAACGATACGTTTTTGTTTATTATTCCGTGTTACTTTGAGAATTGTAACAAATAGGTGTGGTGGTGAATGAGGGGTGGGGTATGTGTGATACCTTTATAATTAATTTGTTGTTTGTAATGTTGCGCCGCCTTTAAGCTCAGTAAATAGCTATGACCCTTACTGACCTGGCTATCGCGAGTGTTAACAATAGAAACAAATCCTTTAATCTTCAGTCTATGTCTTGCAGCTGGCGTTTGCTAAATGCCATTGTTGCATAATAACAATATTTAAAACAATGTAAAACAATCAATCTGGTCGTTTAGAGCTCCGTAACCCCTGAACCACTTGACCAATTAGAAAAGGCCTTATTGGAAAGGGCACATCTACGGAGCAATACCTGTAAAATGAGCTAAGAATCAGCTTTACAGGACAAATAGTTTGACCTGTAGAGAGGACAGACGAAAGCTACATCCCCAGAACAAGACCAAGAACATGATCAAGAACAAGAAGTTATCTATTTGGCCCCTCTCTGTATCTCGGGTTTGGCTGTACTGAATTTCACAATTTTTGGACTGTAGACAGGCCTTGACTAGTCAAGGCTAGATTCCAAATTTGGTTTAAAAATTTTTAATTTTGACGGAGTTATAAGCTCTCAAAGTTGAAAGTTTAACACAGAGATCCTAGGTCGACCCTTACTAACACTGGCTATCGCCAGTGTTAATATAGATAGATATAGTGTATATATAGGTAGTTCCAGCATAAAATAATTGGCAAAACCCCGATTTATTGTTGTAGTGGCGGTAAGCAATAACAACGTTTATTCTTAGGTTAAGTTAATAGTTCTTAGGTTAAGTTTATTAAGTAGGATAGTTTGAGCGAATGATTGTCAGAATCTATAGGCTTAATAAAATCAAAATCAAATCAAATCAGCAATAACAATGACGCATCATTGTTGAAGATCTCATTCCAAAACAGATTTGTCGTTTGGAAATGGAACAGTATGGAAAACCAACACCTACAGTTTATACTTCAGTGAGAAAAAAAAATTCTTCAATAACAACTCACGAGTCATTTGCAGACAACGTAGTCCTTGGATTTTTGTATTAACAAAAGGGTGTGCGTGTGTATGTGTGTAGCTATATATATGTATTTATATATTTTTTTTTGCGTGAAATAACTTCGAAAACTGCAGTAATGTCTAATAATAAATTAATTAATATGTAATACATGAGTATAAATAAAGCTACAGATAAGTCAGATGAATGTAACTCCCGTCGTAGCATCTGGGGAATGGAGTGTGTGGAGTCGTCACTTGTGTGCTCCACAATGGCAGCCATCAATTTCATGTCTATATGTTAACCCTACCAAGATAACCCTTTAACTACTAATAGGCTATTCCATAATTGTACATAGTATTAAGTTGCATCATATGACGTTCTGTTACAATTGTATTTAAAGAGAAGTATTCGCTGTCTTATCAGCTGTAGCCTACAATCTGGTAGTCCGTGTGTTTTATTACCATTGGTACCATTGGGCTTAGGTGTGTCCCCACCAAGGACATCACAGTTGGCGACGAGTCTGGTACCTTTGGTAATCTTTAGCAAGAAACGTGAAAAGCCAAGTTCCGCTGACGTAGTTCCTGAGCGTCGATCTCTCGGCCAATCCAGAAATCAATTTCTGTAACTGAGGGCTCGAATCCACCAATCCAACAGCTTGAAAAATCACCTGAGAATTTGCCATGCAAGTCACCAGGTGGCAGGAAATCTCCAGCGAAATCACCCCACACACACGAAGTGGATGAGTCTGCTAACGTAAATAACCAATTACCTTTGGCTCTTGAAGGAAATTCGAAGTCAGAAAGGTCACAATTATCTCCATTGATTATTACGTCACCATCCGCTAAGCAATCACCACCGAAGTCAGGTCATGCTAACAAAAAAGCGAAACCGAATCCCAATAAACGTAAAGTTGTGCTATCAACAACAACACAGGTTGATAATGCAGCGCAGCTTCAAAATGCTCATCGTTCAAAGAGACTGCGTAGAGCTCCAGACAAGCTCAATTTTTAGTTTTTTTGCAAAATTACCATTTGGCTACAACTTCTCCGTTTTTTTTTTTTTTTTGGTTGTAATCCGTTGACTGTGAATTAGATGACAGTTCTTTTTAAACTGTAGCGAGTAACGCTAAAACGTTTTGTCCCCTAGTTATTCGTGCAGAAAATCGGCTGTTTATTTTAAAAATGTCCACCTTTAAAACTAGGAAACAGGCTTTGGGGCCTAGTCTATGCGATTAACTTGGCGAATGTTTTGGTGTGTTGATATCACTCCTTTGAAGAGCCGAACCATTCGAAGCTTTGCAGTCCCTTTTACCACTTTTGGTTTTTAATATGTTTAATCTACAGCAGCAATCGAGCTTAAATTACTCATCCACCTTCAAGAGATTCGATACCAAATTTTATTTCCAGAGCAGATAAGCTGACCCCATTACAACGCTGCGAAAGTAGGCAGCCTGGGTTAAACAATTACCGAGGGTACATGGAGGTAGGAGCATTTCACTATATCGACGTAGTGTTAAGTCGATGTAAGATAAAAGCGCTCTAAAGTTAATGCGACGTGGGTACATGGACCTTGCGTTTAGGCTCAGCGTGGTTACATGGTCGTTGTGGAAGAGCTGCTAACGCGTTCGCTATCGTGAAGCGGCGTAGCTATAGTCTGTTCCACATTATGCTTGCAGAAAACTAACAGTATGATGCCACGTTTCCTTGCTCTACGAGTGCAAAAACATGTCGATATCACAATTGCAGACTCTACAGAGTTACTGTTAGAGTTTACGAGTGGGATATTTACATGTTTTTGCACTCGTAGTGGAAGAAAACGTGGCGTCATACTATTAGTTTTCTGAAAACATAATGTGGAACAGACTATAGACGTGGTACATGCGCACATTGCTTGGAACTTAGGAGTTGAGTTGTTCAAACCAACTCAACTCCTATGCTTGGAACGCGTCACAGCCTGTAAATTTTAATGTTTGCTTACAACAAAAAAATGAAGGTTTGAATTCGACTGCTCTGATTGGCTGTTGCGGGACGGGGAAGGGGATGGCAGCAAACAATAATTTAATGGGTGTTCTATATATCATGTTACATCAATATGACTATCACGTGCCATCAATAAATAAAAGCATAAGAATACGTTTTTTTCGGGAATAAATTGCTAACTAGTAATCGACTTTTGTTTACTGGCGCCTCTCTCCCCCTCCCCCTCCCCCTCCCCATTCAATTTTTAATAATTTAATTTCCAGTAGTTTAATCGTTGCTCTATCATGTTACACGGCCTTCACTAAATTGAAACATAAAAACACGTTTTTCGGACAGTAAAAAACAAATAACCAGTAATCAACTTTTGTTTACTGGCGCCAACACATTTTTGATAAAGGTATTTTCAGTAATTTAATCAGTATCTATCATGTTACGTGGCAATTACTAAACTGAAACAAAGCAACAATTTTTTTCTGGACGTAAAAAAAACAGCTTAACGAGTAGTGGACTTTTGTTTACTGGTGCCCCC
>JAHWFP010077940.1:27777-39663 GCA_023313725.1 Lithobius niger
CCCCCCCCCCCTCCTCTCCTATCTAAATTATCGCGGAAACTCGTCATTTCATAATTTATCCTTTAACGATCGAAGGTCACCCGACCAAAGTGAGGAAGACCCTTTCCCCTACAAGCTCCCCAGTTAAGGAATTTGGCAGGAAACTTGTGATTTCTTTTTCTTTCAGGATTCCAAATGTGACCTTGATCGAGCAGCATGCAACTAATGAATGATTAATACACACGTAAGTGCATTTAGGTAGTATTTTTGTAAATTTTCAACCAGATTTTTTGCGTTTATTTTGTTCCATCGGCTTTTTTTTCCGGGGCTTTTTTTCCCGGGGCTTTTTTCCTTCGGATTTTTTTTCCATCAGCTTTTTTTTCCGCGGCTTTTTTTTTCCGAGGCTTTTTTTTCCGGTCACCGAATAGTGACTTTGCACGCACCGTGCATCACTAAAATTTATTCAGTGGCGACTACGAACCACAAAAGCTGTAACGAATTATGTGATATCAACCCAAAACACACTTCTAAGGATTCTCGCCGTAATTTTGTTCGCCGTTTTAAGTCGTTGCTATTAAACTGCGACTTTTAAACAATGGAAACGACGAACTTTATTCCTGGATACACAAAAATTGCATTGCAATCAGACGCAGGGAGTTTAAAGGGTGGAGAATTAGCTTCTAAAGGGGCCGACTTTTACTTATGGATTAACGAGAGGGGGGGGGGGGAGTTTAAAGCTTCACGTGGCAGTTGTTGCTGGACGCAGTTCATTTCCTCCTAGAGTTTAACGTCGTAAGCTAGAATGTCGTTCAGCTCCTGTGATGCTTTCCCTTTTATAAGTCGTTTAGCTGTAATGTTCTTTGGCTCTTGTCACGCTTACCTTTTTAGCTGTTGTGTCGTTAGCGCTAATGTCTTTTGGCTGTTATGTCGTTTGGCTGTTATGTCGTTTGGCTATTATGTCGTTTGGCTATTATGTCGTTAGCTCTTATGCCTTTTGGCTGTTATGTCGTTTGGCTGTTATGTCGGTTAGCTGTTATGTCGTTAGCTATTATGCCTTTTGGCTGTTATGTCGGTTATCTGTTATGTCGGTTAGCTGTTATGTCATGGGTTAAATTTTTTTAGCTCTTAAGACGTTTAGCTGCTATGACGTTTGCTGTTATGTCGTTTAGCTGTTATGACGTTTGCTGTTATGACGCCTGAGCATTTAGCTCTTATGTCGTTAGCTCTTGTGTCGTTTAGCTGTTGTGTCTTTAGCTCTAATGTCGTTTGGCTCTTGTGCGATTTAGCTCTTATGTCGTTTTGCTGTTGCGTCGTGTTTTTTTGCTGGTTTTTCATTTAGCTCTTTTGACGGTTGGCCATTCTGACATTTGGCCCTTATGACTACACCCCCCCGGCGCCCTTTCGAGACCCCCCCCCCAACCCGGCGCTCTTTCGAGACCCCACCCATGCCAAAACTCTGCGAAAAACGCCTTCCTGGCCCGTTTTCGATAGTCCCGGCACTTTTTCGAGGCCCCCTTTAACTCTTTCCTCACTCACTAGTAATCAAGGGGTTTCAGTCTGGAAGGAAAGGGTTAAGTGTGACCTTTCGCACCCTCACCCCCTCGAACGCTTTGCCCCACAACCCCCCCCCCCCCACCCACGCGACACCCCCTACCCACTCCCCCCCACCCTCTGCCCCCGCAGGGGGCCCCAAGGGGCTCCACCGCCACCACCGATTAAAGTAACTAACGGGTTAAGCACTTCCAACCGCTATAACTCTTTACCTAATTCACTTAGAACAATAGGCTCAACAACAATAACACCCCCACACACACCCCCTCCCATCCCCCCCACTCACCCCCTCCTAAAAGGGCTTAAAGGCTAAAAGCTCAATTCTCCCTAGACCACAACTAGCCGGCAGGCACTGCTTATTAGAGCTTGTTTGCGCACGAGAATTTTCAAAAAGTGGACAGGCGGCTGCAAAGGACAGTGCGGCTGCAAAGGAGGCTGTCTTATCTGCCCCGTGCACTGCTCACCTTGTGCAGTCAGTGCACTCGCATAAACAGCCTCTGCGTGTGCGAACGCTTCGTCTGTGGGATAGGCAGTGGAGCAGTGCCACCACGGGCAGAGTTCTCCATCAGTTAGCTCCAGTATCTACATATACAGGGTGAGGCAACTGAAGTGTCTGGCAACAATGTCTTCTAAAGATGTGTAATTAGCTCAAATCGAAATACCTACCAATACTAAGCAAACTCGGGCAGATGTAATGTCTGCTGTAAATATGACCTTGAAAAGATGCTTTCAAGGTCATCCAAAAGTTAACTCCGAAACTATCCAAGATAACGGCATGAAGTAAATTAGAAAGTTGTTTAGGAACATGAACCCAGGCCAACACAGAAAACGTAACAGAAATCGTGCCATAAACAAGGGAGATATGGGCAAAGCAATGTATGTAGTGCAGGAAAGCCGGTCAAAGGCAAGCAATACCTTATCAGTAATTGTATAGCTGTCTCCTGGCTGGTTTCCCTGTAACTGTTAATTGTTTCGCGTACGATCTAGGGAAACTCTAGTATCAACGGTTAAACTGACCTTAGGGAATGCGTTCAAGGTCATCCAAAACGCATCTCGTATACGAAGCAAGATAGGAAATAACTTCCAAATAGGAAAATGCTGACCACCATGCAGTTAGTATTATTGCCAAGCAAGATTTTATTGCCTGATAAGGAAAATAAAAGGAACATCTTTCTCATTTGAGGATGTGGGATACTAATCAATGTAGGATGTGTTCGAAGTGCCCACCTACAGCAATTATGCAGTGTTGCGCTCGCTGTGCACTACTGTCGCGAACAGCACGAAGTTGCGAAGGAGTAATTGAGGCACAACACTCACGGATCCTATTCTCCAGGTCATTAATAATGGCAGGCAATGTTTGATAAACCTGTTCCTTAACGTGCCCCCAAAGAAAAAAGTCAAGTGGCGACAGATCGGGAGACCTTGCTGACCAGCTAACAGGTCCTCCCCGTCCGATTCATGCAGCTGGGAACAACGTATTAAGGTAGTCACGGACATCACCGTTAAAGTGAGGGGGAGCACCATCATGTTGAAACATCATGTCACGTCGTCTAGCAAGTGGTAAATTGTCCACAAAGGGTTCAACCACTTCTAGCAAGATCATTTGCAAATACCGAGCCCCAGTTAACGTGTCTTGGTAGAAAACAACGGGGCCCACCAGCCGGTTTCCCATTATACCACACCACACGTTGACGCACCAATTAACCTGGTGTCGTGTTTCCCAGAGCCAGTGCGGATTATCCACACTCCAATAGTGGCAATTATGCGTATTGACGACCCCATCGCGAGTAAATTGATATTCGTCTGAGTACAAGATGTTGTCAACAAAGTTCTCACTTTCCTGCACTTTGTTCAATAACCGGTTGGAGAGGTGAACACGTTATGGATAGTCACGTTCCTCAAGTCCTTGATGACCGTGCACGTTGTAAGGGTGAAAATGGTGATTCCGTAGGATTTTTAGCACTGATCGTGACTTATTCCACTTTGATGTGACGCGAAATCGCCCTTGAACTCGTATGTGGATTTAGTTGGCAATACGCAATTACGGCAACTGCATTAGTATCATTTGTGGCAGGTCGTGGCCGTTAACGTGGTGGTCGTTTTTTAAGTGATCTAGAACCGTTTGCTCGCGCAAGCAGTCGTACAATAGTGTTCCTCGAAGGTTGCTGCACACCAGGAAATCTTTGGCCAAACTCTTGGGTAGCTCGTGTTGCATTTCTGTTGCATTCACCATAAATTATTATCATCTCAACATACTGCTCACGTGTGTATGGAGCCATGATTATTATGTAAATACATACTAATTTCAAATTAGCATAAAGGTTGTTTTAGCAGTTGGGGCTTCATTCGTCACATCCTCAAATGAGAGAGAGATGTTCCTTTTATTTTCCTTATCAGGCAATAAAATCTTGCTTGGCAATAATACTAACTGCGTGGTGGTCAGCACTTTCCTATTTGGAAGTTATTTCCTATCTTGCTTCGTATACGAGATGCGTTTGGGATGACCTTGAACGCATTTCTCAAGGTCATTTTAACCGTTGATACTAGAGTTTCCCTAGATCGTACGCGAAACAATTAACAGTTACAGGTAAACCAACCAGGAGGCAGCTGTACAATTACTGATAAGGTATTGCTTGCCTTTGACCCGGCTTTCCTGCACTACACACATTGTTTTGCCCATATGTCTCTTGTTTATGGCACGATTTCTGCTACGTTTTCTGTGTTGGCCTGGGTTCATGATCCTAAACAACTTTCTAATTTACTTCACGCCTTTATCTTGGATAGTTTCGGAGTGACCTTGAAAGCATCTTTCAAGGTCATATTTACAGCAGACATTACATCCGCCCGGGTTTGTTTAGTACTGGTAAGTATTTCGATTTGAGCTAATTACACGTCTTTAGAAGACATTGTTGCCGGACACTTCAGTTGCCTCACCCTGTATAATACGGAGCAGGCGACCACGTCACCGGCCACGCCATTCCGTCGTACAATCAAGTACCCCACTCTGTAGTGCCATCTGTTGATAGGATTCGCCTTCAAATTCGGGTTGGGACGTCTTTTCCGACGTCTTCGAACAGATGGCGCCACTTACCAAATCTACCATGTCGCCGTCTATTGACGGCCTTGGACTACAAGTTTGGGTTATAACACTTTTTCCAAAGTCTTCGAAGAGATGGCGCCACTTACCAGACCTGCCGCACCGTTTTTGGGTTCGGTTTTTGGTATTGTTGTGATACGAAAGCGTCCAATAAAGTTTTAGTCGCTTGGACTGTGCCATTGTCGGCGTTTGCGCTAAAAAAAAAAAAAACTGTGTCTGCTAAACCAGACAACTTTAAACAGAACGACGATTGGTTCTTAATTTCGAGTCGAAATTGGCAGCCTGATACGATGGAAAGGCGCATTTATTCCCTAAATGTTCACTTCCAGAAAGGAGTTGAATTGTTTTTAAGTGGGCGGCAACAATCGTTGCTTGCAACAATGTCGCAATGCACGGTACCGAGGTAAATTGTTTAAAATCGAGTTGTCGCGTAGGATGGACGGCAACGAGACGGCCACAAGACGGCCGCAAGTAATTGATAGAGCACATATCCGTTTTCATTGTCGCCCACTCGCCCTTTTTCTTTGCTACCGTGGCAAGAATGAGCCCGCTCGCCCTCTTGCTGATTGTTGAAGCTTCGTTTGTTTAATCCTCCGTTACAATGTCTCCAATGCCTATTTATTTATTTTACGTGTATAAAGGCGTAATTATTTATTTCCGGTTTACAAACGCGTATTTATTATTTCACATGAACAAACGCGTATTCCAACAATTTTGGAGGAAAGAATCATATGTCCTATTTATTTATTTCAGCGTAGCCTGATGCAGGGCCTGTCACCACGCTGACACTGAAGGCAAGAGGAAAAAAGGGTTTACAGTGGTAAGGGAGATGCGCTGATTGAGTGAGCGAAGCGAACGAAGATCAGCGTTTGTCATCCAGCAGACACAAAATAGGCTTAAAGCACACACAAAATAGGCTTAAAGAAACTTAATGTTAATGAAGCATGGAATTAAACATGAGTGACAGGCTGCACTATGTCACTGGAAATCGTCCCAGTGCTTTTAACGGTGCATCAAACACCACCCGTGCGTAGCACGGGCTTCCGCTAGTATGTTATGTAAGTGTATGGACTCCGGAACAAGGGATATGCTGAATGAGGGAGTGAAGCAAACGAAAAACACCGTTTGCTAGACAGGGTACGCAAAAACACATAGACGGGATACACACATTCCGTAAAACACATGACGAAGGAAATCGTCCCAGTGTTTTCAACGGTGCATCAAACACCACCCGTGCGTAGCACGGGCTTCGGCTAGATTAACTTAAACATAGGATTACTTGCTTAGTGAATGCTGGATTTCTCAGGGCTTTTTTTAGCCTTCAGTCAAACATACGCGTGCACCAAAGGGGAAATGTCACGGAGTGGCGTTTTCACGGGTGCGAGAGGGGGTGCCAGGGAAAGTGTGTGTGGGGGGCAATGTGTGCTACCGAAGTGAATTGTTTCAAAGGATTAACTTAAACATTTGATTACTTCCTTACTGAATGCTGGATTTCTCGGTGATAGGGTTTTTTTTTAGCATTTAGTCAAACACACGCCAGCCACTTTTCCGGGGCTGCACCAAAGGGAGAATGTCACGGACCGAGGTTTTCGGGGAGGGGGAGGCGGGCAAGCGTGTATGGGGGGACACGTATGCGAATCCGGGAGGGGGCAGGAGTGTGGGGATTGGGGGTTAAAGTAATTGTGGGGGAGAGGGCATATGTGGGAGCCATTCACATGTTCGGTCTTCGGTTTGATAAATTTAAAACCTAAGACCAAACACCTGGAGGGAGGCGGGGAGGGGGGGGGGGGTGCGCAGCAAGCGCACGGGAACAACTACAGTAGTGCTCATATAATGTTGCTTTAGATAGTCTGCCCTTCTGGGCAGCGCGCGCATTGTTACACGGCTACGCACAGGACATTCGTACTCCCAGCGCACAGGTGGCGTCTTGGTTGGCATCATCAACCATCATGCAGGTGTGGTAGAGACGGCACAGTGCAACACTTTCTCCTGGAATGTGTGCTTCATGGCGATGCGCGAGACTTGCTGAGGCGGAAGAGGGTTTGCTCCGGACAAGTGAAAGGAAACATAACATTAAAGGGCAAATACATCCATTTTGACATGCATGCTTTACTTTTGGATCATTTACACAATAACTAAACACAAGAAATGCGGTAAAAATGCGTTACGTACGTCCAATACAACAATTTAATTATTGCATCACCAAAACACGCCATGGAGACCGCCATTGTTTTGCTGGAACGCGCAGAAATTAATGCTTTAATGTCGACTGATGTCATTCTTCGATTTCGACTCGCAGCCGATTGATATAGCTCTATTGGCTGTGAGAGCTCGAGCGTCTGACGGTCTTAGCTGGCCACCACAACTGTTCTTGTGTCTGCACATGTATTTGGCCACAATCATATGGTTGTGGTTTCCTTGTGTCTTTGTATCGTTGTATTAGATCTTAGGGTGGGCGCGTATGGCCTACGGCCGCAGCCCCAATAAAGCAATTGGAATTGGCGGAGGCGGCGCGGCTAACAATATCAAAATGTTACAATGCTGCAACATGTAACAATGGGGCAACAATAGGCGAGGTGCACAAGATCGGATTGTAGCTCACTTTTACTTTTTACTTTTAATTTACTGCACGAGCCTACAGACCATTAGTCATACGCTCGACGCTAAAATCTTAACCTAAACCTTATCCTAAAACTTAACTTATTCAGTGACACAGTTATATACAGTTACATACAGTTATATTGCATTAACATTATTTTTACCCGTACTCGCCCGAATTCCCCAGTCACTTCCGAGTCCGGCCAAACCTACCCGTCTGCTCACAAAACCCGTCTTGTAGCTCACTCGAACAAGATGCAACGATGCTCGGGCACGGAGAAAGAACATTGTCGTAGTAGTTTCGGGGCGGCTCCATTAAATATAGGCTATTCAATCGTTGTCGAGAACCAAAATGAAATGGTCTTGGTTTTCGCTTTAATCTTTCAGTTTTAAACCGTATGGTGCAAAGTGTATAGGCCTCAAAATTGGACGGCCGATATGACTGAACGATTTATTTACTTCTTCAATGCAGGCTTCGGGAAGCTAGTTGAATTGTTTCCGCGATTGTTTGGCATAATACTGCATCTGCTTGCAACAGGGTGGAACGACACAAAATTTTTTTGAATTCTGTAATTTAATAGTGCGGAAAAGTTGTGTATTGGGTTCCTAATAAACTGTGTAAAATTTGGTTTTGATCGAATAATGCCTTGATCTGCCCCAAGGACCTTGAAATTTGCAAGTTTCTACCATAAACATGGTTTTAATACAAATTCCTGAAAATTATTTATTTTTAAAAATTTTTTATTTAATAGTGCGGAAAAGTTGTGTATTGGGCCGCTAATAAACTGTGCAAAATTTGGTTGTGATAAAATGATAATTTGATCTGCCCCAAAGAACATGAAATTTACAATTTTCTGCCGTAAACACTGTTTTAGTGTTCAAATGCAAATTTAGGAAAATTGTTTCTTTTTAAAATTTTCTAATTTAATAGTGCGGAAAAGTTGTGTATTGGGTCCCTAATAAACTGTGTAAAATTTGGTTTTGATCAAATAATACCTTGATCTGCCCTAAGGACCTTGAAATTTACCGTTTTTCCATAAACCTAATGCTAAAAAATGCACACAAAAATGCTAAAACCTTTCATTTCCGAATTCTGATAGCATAGAAGTCATACATTAACATATTGGGATTGTTGGATAGCACATTTATTAGAAATATATTTATTTGAGCAACAATAATTTATCGAGATACCAGAATGCCGTTGAGTTATCCTGAAATTGTCGTTTTGATTTATCCAAACATTTAATTTGTTCGGTGTTTTCACTTCATTTGCTAATCGCTTTTTGTATTGAAACTTGACATTATACTTCGTGATTGCTGAATCAGATGCGTCTGTGATGACTTTGAGACAGCCTTTGATCGCTTGGGTGTGGCATGAAAATGATGTAAACTCTTCATTTATAGGTGATAGCCGACTCTACCATTAGCTGAAGATCTCCATCTCTGTCAAATATTCCAAATATCATAGGTGGTCCTGTAACTTCTCAAGTTTGCCATGGAATATATTAGATTTACATAATCGGTTACATCAAAACATAGTGGTGGTATTTGTAAACATTGCACTTGCCTCGATCCTGTGTTTGTTCTTGCTTCCATGATTCTTCGTAGTCCAAGATGTGCACTTGTTCATCAGTTATCATGAAAATGAGGACATTTTCCAGAAGATCAAGGAAGACATTTCTTTGTATCACCGAATCAACTACACTCTTCAGTTCTTCACTTAGGTAACAATAGGATTTTATTGATTTCAACAAGTGCTTTGCACAATGCTTGCATGAGGGATTAGCCTTGATCTCAAACCACGTTGGCGAATAGACTTTAACAATAAATCAACCAATATGCGAAGATTGTTTGCGGGTTCATTAGTTGCCACATATAGACGTGGGATACAATTAGCTGCTGTCACCCAGCATGCATGTAAAAGTTAACCAGGACCTTTCGGTTGCAAACCTAAAAGATACCAACTTGTGACAGCTTGGCGCAATTCCAATAGATGTTGTTGATCATTACTTGTTGTTGTTGTCTTTGCTTCAATGCATGGAAAATTACCTTCAGTTTTCTGAAAACAAACAATTGATAGCTTTTCACAATCTGCAATCTGGTTTCCAATAGTTCCCTTGAAACTATAGGACCTGTGGTCGGTCCAGCTAAATGAAGAATTAAATGGCAGAGAGGCAAACATGGTGCACAGCGCTTATTGAAATCAATAAAATCCTCTCGTTATTTCAACGAGGAACTAAAACGTGTAGTTGATCCGGTGATCGGGAAAATATCTTCGTTTGCTTAATAACCGATAAACGACAGAACATCAGGTCCCTTTGACTGCATTGGATCATGAAAGCAAGAACAAAAATAGGATCGAGTCAAGTTCGAGCCTTCCAAATACCACCACCTAAATGATGATGCAACCGATTATGTAGAACTTATTCAGTGGTTACAGAACCACATATGACATTTGGAATCTCTGACAGAGATTTTCGGCTAATGGTCGAGGGTGGGCTATCCGTCGCCTATAAATGATTGGCTTACATAATTTCCATGCCACACCCAAGCGGTCGAAGGCTGTATCAAACTCTTACCGAGAGCATCTGCTTCAGTATATGGAATGTCTGGAAGAGATGGCTTCATACGAGCAAGACTAGAATCACGAAATATAATACCAAGTTTCAATACGAAAAGCGATTATCAAATAAAGTAAAAACACCGTAACAAAGTAAATGTTTGAATAAATGAAAAGGACAATTTCAGGACTACACAACGGCATTCTGGTATCTTGATAAATTTTTCAGCTCAAAGCGATTTATTTCTATTAAGTATGGTATTCAACAATCCCAATATGTTAATGTATAACTTCTATGCTATCAAAATTCAGAAATAAAAGGTTTTAGCATTTTTGTGTACACTTTTTAGCATTACGTTTATGGAAAAAAGGTAAATTTCAAGTTCTTTGGGGCAGATTAAGGTATTATTTGATCAAAACCAAATTTTGCACAGTTTATTAGGGACCCAATACACAACTTTTCCGCTCTATTAAATTAGAAAATTTTAAAAATAAACAATTTTCCTAAATTTGCATTTAAACACTAAAACAGTGTTTACGGCAGAAAATGGTAAATTTCATGTTCTTTGGGGCAGATCAAGTTATCATTTTATCAAAACCATTTTGCACAGTTTATTAGTGGCCCAATACTCAACTTTTCCACACTATTAAATTAAAAAAATTAAAAAAGAAATAATTTTCAAAAATTTGAACTAAAACCATGTTTACGGCAGAAAATTGTAAATCTCAAGGTCATTGGGGCAGATCAAAGCATTATTTGATCAAAACCAAATTTTACACAGTTTATTAGGGGCTCAATACACAACTTTTCCGCACTATTAAATTACAAAATTCCCACAAAATTTTTTTTAGCCCATTTTCATTCCACCCATTGCAGAATCAACTACCCATCAGTTCATACTCTAGAAACACGCTAGTGTGTTACCATCAAATAACAAACATGGGATAAAGCTTGGGCAGAACCTGAACAGAAATACGCATTTCTAATGTTTCGTTTTTTCGCAAACAAAATTGGGTGTACAGTGGATACACATGATAGACCAGACCGTAGCAATTACAATAAAACGGAAGCAAAAAAAGCCAACAAATTAACCAGACAAAAAACGGCTTCGCCATTGAGAAAAAAGCATTAGAGCTTGTATCCCCATACTCACAGCTGTGAAGGTACACGAATAAAAACGGATTAGAATTCACTCGAATGCAACGAACTATAATTTGAACTCCAATTCCAGGGAACAAGGATTGTGACATGTCAATCTCCATGCACACGTAGTCATGTACATCACTAATCAAACAAACAAAATGTTGGATACTTCACACAACTAAAACACGCACACAAAATACAACATACACACGCACATGAAACTGAACCTAAGTCTAAAACACATACAAACAGACGCCGTAAACAACAAAACGTTTACAAACGATGAAAAATACATACACAAAGACAGGCAATAAAAACTGTCTTAATTAGGAGTATGCTTGTTTCATAGATTATAAATGCACACAAAATACACATATAGCCACTCACAGGAAACATACTTAAAATATAAAACAACAAACACAGACAAATATTAAAAAAAAAAGCTTGTACAACACCCATATCAAGTGCACGTAAATATACACACGCACGCAAACATTAAACATTTCAAACACAAACTGCGTAGTCAGGGCCGTAGCGAGAGGGGGGCAAGGGGGGGCAAGCTGCCCCCCCCCCCAACTTCTGCCAAGTTGGCAAAAGTCGGCAAAATTGAATCACGTCTGGGTAAGAGAAATTACACCGCCAAAGTTAGCCTTTCTTGCAAATTTTCTCTACAGATTTGTGTGTACAATTTAAAAAATGGAACTAAATATTCCGACAATCCGACTATTATTTAGCATATTAACCGACTGTCCGACTAACTGACAGCTGAAGGTGGGGTGACCTTATCTGAGAAAGCATAGTTTGATCTAGCTTAATTCCATCAAGTCTCCCTTCGTATTTCGGTTTCCTTAAGTTGACCTTGACTGCATATTAAGGCAGAGTGAGAAATCGGGAATTCGTTGATTTTCAATAAAATATTTTCTCCGGCTGAAAGAGGAAATAATTCTGGAAACCCCC
>JAHWFP010077941.1:0-19197 GCA_023313725.1 Lithobius niger
CGGGACCGGGGTGAGGACACCATCGCTGCAGTAGCATGATATGCCCGCAAATAAGGGACCAACCTTCCACCCAATCAACTCCTCAACCCTGCCTATCACCACCCATCCAGGGACCATAACACCGAACCTCACCCTCCAGGGGGGCATCACCCCATCCCACCCCGCACCCCCTTGTAATACTTCTATGGACTCGGGGGACACTTCTTCCCCTCCCCACCCCATACCCTCTTAGGGGCCTTCCAGGGCCAAAACATCCATTACCGTCACAACACTACTGATTGATAATGCGGTTCCATGTTTCTAGTGAACCTGTTATTCCTCAAAACTGTTATATTCTTTAGTTGTTTGTACAATGCTTCATTCAACGTGAGATCCATGATATTCCAATTAACGCACACTAAAAACGGTTTCTACCTACAGGTTTTTAACAATTAGTTTCCTATTTCATTTTCCTTAATTTCCGGCCCAAAATATACCAGATTTTCGTTCTAAAAAAATGACACTCTCCGGGCTGTACTTAGCATCCTAAATTTCATCAAATTGGGTTCAATAGTTTTGGCATGATGCTGCGACAAAGAAGCCTCGCTGAATCACCGCATAAGGGTGGCAACAACTCACCCCGAGGAGAAGCCCAGGAAGTCACTGTTGCCCTCCGAGGCTGAGGTGTAAATCGGCCTTAGGGCCTTAGGGCTTCGTCGGGCAGATGACTAGGATTGGTTAACGCTTGTTACAAAACCTTTGAACCCTTTTTTGTTTTAGGTTTAAACTACATGTTCATCGAAGCATTGTTGCCAACGATGCAAATAAATATTTTAATGCTCAGAAATAAATGAACAAATAAACAATAGGTATTTTATTCGCTGTGGAGCAGGTAACCTGGTTTGGATTCCACTCTCTTCATTAAAAACAAAAAAAAAAAAAACAACAAAAATTATTTTATGCCCATATCAGGAGTGACATAAAATAGAGCCCGTAGACCTCAGCAGATCATAATATTACCTCATGTTCCATGTCTCGTTGTGGGTTGCGGCATCATACTTCCAAATGTTGAACAAGTGATAGTAACTATTTTCTGGGATAACCAACGTTAAAAATGCACTGGTTAGGTTAGAACCCAGTAGATAGGTGCGAAAAAATGTTACTCAGGCTATGATTATTCCAGGCATGCATCACCTCCTCGTGCAACATCTTTTCACAAGCGTGAAGCGGAGAAGTAGATGGCTTCTTCAAGCCAAGCCGATTGGAATAGAAATCAGGTGTTTCGCCACTAGACAACGTCAGTTCAATAGAGTGCCAGAAAGTTTATGCGTTTTAGCATTACTTTCGTAAAATAAGACTACGGCGATGTTGCATCAACAGCCTAGGTCCTTGAAAAGAAACCCAGAGCTTCTTTCCCAGATGGCCTTGTGACAAGAGATGGAATATGAAGTGATTGTTACAACATGGACACTCCCAGGACCTTTGGACTTGTATGCACTGTCGACACTTGATTGTTGCCAGTACTTGCTGGGTATATATTGGCGTTTGGCGCGTTCTTTTCGTAAGGAAGATGTAAAAATATAAAATAAATAAAACAGAACTTTTAACCCACTGTTTAACTTGTATCTTGCTTGTCACTTTCTCTTCAATTGAAATTGTTTCGGCAAAATAATGTTATTTTTTCATCATATTTTTTTACATTGTTTAGTTTTATTTTCAAGAAGAATTCGGCAAAACCTGTCAGTACGAAGCCTTCAGTCAAATGCAGTCTGTTTCCCAAGGATATCTTAGCCAAGTGTATATAACAAAGAAAAAGGTATGTGGGCTATGTGATAAAAACGCGAATACTTTGTAAGTCAGTTATACTACATTACTGATACTTTGAGTGGCTAATTAGTATAAAAATATTTATGGGGCAAGGTAGTTTGATTGTTTGAATGACCATCCCATATGCCAGATGTCCATGCCTTCAGACTGAAATCAGCCACCCTGCTGTTTTCGGAAAGAGTAGGACTGTGTGATGCATCGTGTTCGTGTCGATTGTGGCCTGTAAATGCTTCTAGGAATTTCCAATTGTTATATTGCCTAACAAAATTGTCATTCTCTCCTTCCGGCTCTGCGGCTTCGGATGGGAGCGCATCAAGCCTCCACTACAAAAGCATTTTTTGATAATTATGACAGAGCACACACCATTAATAATGATTTATTCTTGTTGTCTAGAAGGAATTCACAATTCGACATTCATTCAACATTTCTTGCATTAAGAAAGTGTAACGAATGACATTAAATTATTATATTTGTTCAGAATGTCTCCCTTTTACTTCTGACGTATACAGTAATACAAGATCTACAAAAGGATATTTCGATCAATAAGCTTATATCATTTCAACGGAAGAAAAACGCGATAATTCCCACAAATGCAAAACGTAGCCGAGTTAGTTAGGAAATTATCTTTTTGTTCAGTGTGGGTCACAAAGACAATTTCGGACACTCACTGCTGTTCTCGGTCTAGGCCAAGAAGTTGTTTAAGGGGGAGCATATGAACGTTTTACACCCTCTCCTCTCCAATAATTCAATGAATTAAAAAAAAAACGGAATATACTAAATAGCAAGTTATTAACTGGAGCAATTTAATTAAAACTTCAATTTCATTAAAACCATTTCTAGAATACTTTGATGTCAAGAAATGGACTGGAAACCAAAGGAAAACGTAAGAAGAATACTTATAAGAATCGAGTAAAGTACCTACAAAGATATATTAAAAATGCATTTAAAAAATGGAAAAAAGTCCCAAATTCACACACCGTTAGCTCTTACTGGGGAGGTAGCTACACCAGTGCACCCACATTCAGCCAGAGCCTGGCTATTCTATAATAAGTGAAGTATGCTTTATATCGTTACAGTTCAAATTTCTAAGCACCAGTGACAATCCATGCACAAGCAGGGAGTCAGTTATAAACTGTTGGAATGCATGCACCGGCCGGAACTTGGAAAACGTTACACGCTGCAGGTGGGTATTTTATGTAAGTTCATTATTATTATTATTTTTTTATTGATTAATGATGAGACAAAATTATATATTACCGTACTTAACACGCTATATTAGAAGGCAAAATAATACTAATAACTAATACCATTACAGGATGGGGTCAAATGGGTTCGGCCGTAGAACTTCCAAAAGTACTGTACGTAGGGGGAAAACACAGAGGCACATCGTCGCTTGCACACCGCATGGCTGCAGAGAGTATATGTAATGAAAAGGGCCAAACCACCAAGACAGTGCCATGACAAGATGTCTCCGATTTTTTTTAATTCAACTTTTTATTAATTCGCCTAGCACCTACACAACACAAACAATTACCGCAGACACCCAAACAACAAATTCAACATATACTGGTTTGGTTCGGTTATTTTCAAATTTAGGTTATCAAAAACCGTTTCAGCACCCGACAGAAGTCGTATGGTAGAATGCTTACGTATCTTTGATGACCGCTATTATTAAACTTTTCACTTAGAGGCTACGATGATACACTCAGAAATCGCACTGAATGTCTTTGTTTAGCCAATACCCTGTCTCACGTTCAAAGCAACCATTATTTATGCCCGTACCTTGTCCAGAACGACCCGAGACGTTGTTTCGCCTTTGCTGTCCCAGTTTCAACGCTTGAACTTACGCTATGATCGACGTAATGGCAGCGGCCATTACCGGAAGTTAGGACGAGCTGCGGGTGTACGCCCAGTAGCAAGCTGGCTGGTTGTGTGTTTTAATAAATAATATAGGTAATGGCTGACGGCTTTACGTAGATTCAAAGGTTGAACCTGGTATAACAAAGGCAAAAAAAGCATCTCGAATCGTTCTGGACAATGTAGGGGCAAAATAGTGGCTTTGAACGTAAGACAGAGTATCAACAACAACATTCAGGGTGATTTCTAAGTGAATCGTCATAGCTAGTAAATGAAAAATTTAATAATAGCGCTCAATCTAAAATATGTAACTGATCTACGCTATGACATCTTGTGGGTGCAGAAGCTGTTTTTGAGTAAACGGATTGAAAAACTGGCGCGAAATGACCAGTATCGGTGGATTTCGTTGTTGGGTGTCTATGATCAAGCGATTTTGCTTTGTGACGGTGTAGGGTGAATTAACGAAAAAGCTGATTTAAAAAAAATAAGGGAAGTCTTGTCGTGGCAGTGTGTTCAATATGGTGGAAGTGGTTTTGCCCCTTTCATTATGTATAATATTTATACTCTGTATTCATGCGGCACGCAAGCAATGACGAGCCCCCATGGGACAAAAAATGGCAAAGGGCAATCAATAAAAAGGACACAGCAACATTTTCAATGGAAGACGTAAATAAAGGCAAGCACTATTTTTTTACGACACCAGGCATTCAGAGGACTAAAAAAATAATTATCCTAAAAATTAGGAATGACCCATCCATATTAAGTTTGGAACACTGAAAGCAATATTGCAATCCTCGATTCCTTTGTTTTAATCGCTTTTGCTTTTGTTTTAATGGTTTTCTTCATAAATTTATCTACTGAAATGCATTCAAAATAAGGGTGGGCACGTGCTTCAAGTGCCCCAATGTACGGGCATCCTTAGGTACGTTCATGTTAAATAAATACAGAGGGAAACCTATTTCATTGCCTTTTGGACCTAATTCTTTACTCAGAAAAGCAGGTTATTTAAGTCCAAAAGTCTACGGAATTACGTTTCATCTGTTTTCATTTGTATCGGTATTTTGAACTTTCGACTTTTGAGACTAAAGGCTGACAGCTTAAAGCTAAGAACTATGCCGTATTAGTTTGGATTCAGCCTTTGCACGATGGTTCAGTTTCCGGCAGGGTCAGGCAACCAGACGTTTAGGTTTAAAAGGCAATGGAAATAGAGTCGCATAACTTTCAGTGTCTTGGTACCTATCTGGAGCAAAGCGCCGTTCTTACCAGAAAGGGGTATTTCGTTGTGATCGAACTCTAGTGGGCTTGACCGATCCTGACCAAATTTGGCACCATGATAGTGACCATCAACGGGCTGGTTTGAAAAAAAAAACCTAATTAGAATCTATCATGGATGAATGATCACCAAAACACGCTAATGTTAATTTCGTAGCATGGGCAAGAGAAGACTCCAATCTAAACACTGTGACAGCATAAAAAAAAAAGGTTTTAGCGAGCGTTAACCGCACCCGGTCATCTGCCCGACGAAGCCCTAAGGCCCTATGTCTGCAACACCCGGAATGGATTCTCAGGAGGTCACCCACCCAAGTATCAATCGAGGCCAATGCTGCTTAACTTCGGTGATCTGACGAGAACCGGTGTTTCCAGCACTGCAAGGCCGCAGACAGCATCAGGATAATGGATAACAACCGAAAACTGTTGTTGTTGTTTGTTGTTAAAGAGCACGAACTCAAACTGAGTTATCTGCCCCACCGAAAACTGTGGGCATTATAAAACAATGTCACGAGAGTATTATTTAATAGTGAGCAACATACCAATTGAGCAGCATGCCAAATTAGGTGCTTTCGAAAAGAATAGCATTCTATATGAGAAATTCTAAATCAGCAAGTCCAAATGAGTCACTTTCCAAATGAGCAGCATTCCATACAAGCAAGTCCAAATGAGTCACTTTCCAAATGAGCAGCATTCCATACAAGCAAGTCCAAATGAGTAGCTTGCCAAATGAACTGCCTTCCAAATGAGCAGCACACCCTATTACGAGCAAGTCCAAATGAGCAGTGTGTCATAGGAGCTGCATTCCATATGAGCCAGTCCAAATCAGTAATTCTAAATGAGCAACTTGCCAATAAGGAGCATTACATATAAGCAAGTCCAAATGAGTCGTTTTCCAAATGCGTAGCATTCAATATGAGCAAGTCCAAATTGGTAAGTCCAAATGAGCAGCTTACCAAATGAACAGCATTCAAAATATGCAGCATGCCCTAATTATATGAGCAAGTCCAAATGAGTAGCATACCACAAGAGTATAGGAGTAACAGAACAAATGATAAGCATTCCAACAGAGCAGCATCCCAGATGATCAACATAAAAAATGAGTAAAATGCCAAATCCTAATGTGTATTTAATATTGAGTCGTGCTTACTTTTGATGTTCTCTTTTGATAACTCTTAATTACAATTAGCGTAATTAGAAGGTTGACCATATCGATTGATTGTCAAGATTTGTAGGCATGTAATAAAAAAAAAAGTAAAAACGATTCGATACTCAAAGGAGCGACACATAATGTGTTATAAACTGAAAACAACCAAACCGGAACAGCGGTGGCAGTAAGTAAGCTTCTGGACCTTTTTGCCAAGTTTGCTAAAGGCTAGAAACCTAGTTAATGATACCTGAAGGCAGAGTCAATTTTAATCCTACTCAACTAAATGCGATTAAATCTTTTAAATCGATTATGAAAAACTGAGGTTTTTGATTTTCATTAAACTAAATGAAATCGTTTATGAAAATCGAAAACTTCATTTTGCGGTCAGTCTAAACTGCTGAACTTAAAGAGTAAATCACATGTAAAAAGTTAACCAAGCAATAATCTGCATATCTTGTATTCTGTTAGAATACAAGACACACTAATCTGAGAAAAAGAGAAAAGACTGAGCAATGTGAACATCAACTATGCTCAGCTGGAGCCTGCAGCAAGTATCTTCCCCAGTAGCACAGTGGTTAGTGCACCCATCTTAGTATGCAGGAGGTCCAGGGTTCGAGTCCCAGCCGGAGCAGTGTTATTGCATCATATATTCTCACAAGGACAGTCTTTAACGCAGAATGTTTGCTTTATTTGCTATACGTAATTCGATGAGAACTCACCCCAGTGAATGACTGGTTGGTTACATCTGATTTATTTAAGTCACTGAATCCATAAATGTACATACAGTCACTAATCATGTTCTGATCTCCTCACTTTTGTAACCAACTTCTGACACAGTCAAGGAAACAAAAGAATATCTTGTAAAGTGAGTTTGAATACACAACGCATTTTCTGCTTTGTAATGTAAAAGTTAATAAAAACTGCCAATGGCAAGAAGGCTGTCTGTCGACAATACATATTCTTCCTCGTTAGCCCATAGTTTACAGTCCTTTCTAAGTAAAATTTGATGTCAGCATCTTTGTCCATCGCGGTCAATAGTGTTCAGTCCTGAAACGGCTCCACAATGGGCAAGTCCAATTTCAGTTACAGAGTAGTTTAGGCAAAATAAGACGGGAGACGGAAATAATTATTAGAAAGCCTTGTTTTCAGAAAAACGTTGTTAGGCCCCCCTGTAGTTCCCCAGAAAAATCCCGAAAAATCCTGCATGTGGAACACACTTAAATTTTAAATAAACGGCCGCCATATTGGATTTTTCCCAAAACGCCATACGTCAGTAAAGGACAATCATAGGAACCTGCTGTTTTGCACTGAAAGTTATGGTTTGTGTAGTGTAGTCGACGACAGGTGGCCCCCCCCCCCCTGTACTTTCCCAGAAAAATCCCCAAAAATCCTGCATCGGGAACAGACTTAAATTTTGAATAAACAGCCACCATCATGGCTATTTCCAAAAATGCTGTAACTCAGCAATGGGCAATCATTGGGATCTGCTGTTGGTGCCAAACGTTTCTGTTTTGTAAGAAGAACTCATTACTGCAATAAAAAGTCTAAAATAGAGAGTTGATATAATTTTATCAGCATATTATTGCATAAAACAGGTTTGATAACATACAAAATTAGCATTTTTGAACTAAAGAATTGTAAACACGTATACGTAATTACGTGTTCAATCTGTCTGATAAATTTGTTGTCTTTCATTAAACTCGTCTTCGTTTTGCATAATCTCTTCTGGTGGAGGCGCTTGTATGTTTGGCTTTGACATGATTGTCGGTATCACAGTTGCCTTCGATATCGTCCTCATCCTCTGAATCCGCACCGTTGCCTCTGAATCCGCACCGCACTGTTACCTCTCTAATTACCTTATATAGAGATTTAGGCTCTTCTGAAAGGTGGTGATACATTCTTTCGAACAATGCGGATCACAATTGTGCATTTTAAATAGGGACTGTCCTACGCCCATTGAACGGTGTGATCATAATGGCGTAGCGGCAAAATAGAATGGTGATTTTCGATTTCTAGATAGACATACTTAGGCTCTTCTGAAAGGAGGCGATTAGTTCTTTCCAGCAATGCTAATTACAATTGTAGATCTTAAATATGGACCATCCTACGTCTATTGAAAGGTGTTGTCGTAATGGCATAGTGGCTAAAGAATTTGGGGATTTTCGATTTCAAAGTGCTCCTATGAGTTATCTAATTACCCCAGATGGACATACTTAGGCTCTTCTGAAAGGTGGTGTTGTATTTCTCAAACAATATAATCACAATTGTTTATCTTAAATAGGAACCGTACTACGCCCATTGAAAGGTGTGATCATAATGGCATAGCGACGAAAGAGAATGGTGATTTTCGATTTCAAAGTGCTCGTATGAGTTATTTGTTTTCTTTCTAGATGAACATACTTAGGATCTTCTGAAAGTTGGTGATGTATTCTTTCCTACAATGCCAATCAAAGTAAATAGTGACTATCCTACGTCCATTGAAAGGTCTTGTCATGATGGCATAGTGGCGAAAGACCATGGTGATTTTCAATTTCAAAGTGCTCCTATGAGCTATCTAATTTTCCTAGATGGACGTACTTAGAATCTTCTGAAAGGTGGTGATGTATTTTTTCGGCAATGCTAATTACAATCGTGTATCTTAAATGGATAACTTATAAGAGCATCTTGGAATCGAAAATTACTACACTCTTGTCGCTGCTATACCATTACAACCACACATTTCAACAGATATAGGAAGGTCTCTACATAAGATACACAATCGTAATTAGCATTCCTGAAAAGAATACATCACCACCTTTCAGAAGAGCCTAAATACGTCCATCTAGGAAATTTAGATAGCCCATACGAACACGTTGAAATCGAAAATCACCAAACTCTTTCGCCCCAGCGCTATTATGATAACACTTTTCAATGGGCGTAGGATAGTACCTATTCAAAACACATAATTGTGATTAGCATTGTTGGAAATAATACATCACCACCATTCATAAGAACCTAACTATGTCCATCTAGGGTAATTAGATAGCGAGTAAGAGCACGTAGAATTAAAAAACCACCATAGTCTTTCGCCACTATGCCATTACTACAACACCTTTCAATGGGCGTAGGATGGTCCCTATTTAAGATGTACAATTGTAATTAGCACTGCTGAAAAGAATACATCACCATCTTTCAAATGAGCCAAAGTATGTCCAGCTAGGGTAATTAGGTAGCTCGTACGAGAAATTTGAAATCGAAAATCACTATACGCTTTCGCCACTATGCCATCACACCACCGTTAAACAGGTGTAGGTTGGTCCTATTTAAAATACACAATTGTGATTAACATTGGTGAAAAGAATACACCACCACCTTTCAGGAGAGCCTAAGTATGTCCATCTAGGTAAATTAGAGAGGTAACAGCAATGGTGCAGATTCCGAGGATGAAGACGATATCAAAGGCAACTGTGATATTGAAGATCATGTCAAAGCCAAACGTACCAGCACATCCACCAGATAAGATTACGCAAAACGAAGATGAATTTAATAAAAAACAACAAATTTGTAATACAGATTGAACACTACCTGTTTGTGCATACGTGTTTGCAATTCTTAGTTAAAAAATGCTGATCTTGTATGTTATCAAACTTGTTTTATGCAATTATACGTTAATAAAATTATATCAACTCTCTAGTTTAGATTTTGTATTGCAGTAATGAGTTCTTCTTCCAAAACAGAAACGTTTGGCACCAACAGCAGCTGCCTATGGTTGCCCATTGCTGAGTTATGGCTTTTAAAAAAAATCTAAGATGGCGGCCGTTAATTAAAAATTTATGTGTGTTCCCCATGCTGGATTTTAGGGATTTTTCTGGGAAAATACAGGGGGACCTAAAGTCGACTATAAACCATGCATTTTAGTGTAAAACAGCAGCTCTTTATGATTACCCATTGCTGAGTTATGGAATTTTGGAAAAATCCAAGATGGTGGCCGTTTATTCAAAAATTAAGTATGTTCCCCGTGCAAGATTTTTTTTGGGAATTTTTCTGGAGAAGTATAGGGGGACCTATCGTCGACTATTCTACACAAACCACGAATTTTAGCACAAAACAGCAGCTCCATATGCTTGACCTTCATTGAGTTATGATGTGTTTGAAAAAAATGCAAGATGGCGGCCATTTATTCAAAATTCAAGGTGTTTCCCAAGTAGGTTTTTTTGCGATTTTCTGGGGAAGTACAGGGGGACCTATAGGCGACTATACTACTCAAACCATACATTTTAGCACAAAACAGCAGCTTCATATGATTGTCCATCGCCGAGTTATTATGTTTTTGGAAAAATGCAAGATGGCAGCCATTTATTCAAAATTTAAGGCGTTCTCCATGCAGTATTTTTTTGGGATTTTTCTTGGAAAGTACATGGAGACCTAAAGAAAGTATTTCAGAAGGAATCAGCTTTCTAATAATTATTTCCGTTTCAAGCCAAATCTAGGAATAGTTTGCCTTTACTAGAGTTCCATTTATAAACTATCGCAGAGATTCAATTTATCAATCTATGTATTTCAGTAGATAATCAATAAGTCTATTTCAGTTCAGCGTTTGAGGCAGTAGCATAGAAAATGCAGCCACGTATGTATTTCGTTGAAGGCTATAGCTAGATATGACAGAAACTGATAGGACTTTACTGGAAGCTTGTACCACACTTGTGTAGACTAAGATGGTTATAGTTTTTGATTTAGCCAGCTATACTTTACTGAGGCCTTTAAAACCACAGATCACTGTAAGCTTGCATTGGGAGTGGGCGCATCTCACCAGACTAGTGGAAAGGTTGAAATGGTCGATCTTCTCTTGCTTTATGGTGTATGCTGCTTTTTTTGTAATACGTTATACATTTTCAGGGATTTAGCCATAATTCTACGCAAAAAGTGGCTTTTATAAGAAAGTCAAAATGCCACACAAGCTCTACAGGGATATTCTTCGCTTTGGGTGAGTTGGTTTTCTCAGCGAAAACTGGGAAGTAGTGTGTGAGCAGCTCTCAGTTGTACTAGCTGCTAAATTAGCGTTGTGGCTGTCACCGCACGGGTATCACATTGCTGTACATGAGGGGGGGGGGGTGAAAAGTAGTGTTGGATGTGTAGAAGCTGGCTGGAGTGTAATTGGGTGTGTAGAGGCCAGCCCGTGCTGACCAGACAGTAACCTAACAGGCTGTGGGTGTGTAAAAGATTGCCGGAGTGTACCTAGCTGAGCAGTCGTGTAAAATCACCTCCTCCTATTGTTAAAGTGGATCTTTATTTAAAAAATCATATCACAAAAAATATATACCTACCATACACAAACATTCCATATTTCAGGAAGGTGCGGGTGTAGGCCTGACTCGGAATCCAGGAGGCGCAATCCAGTTAGGCTGAAATTAAAAATATCTATATAATATCTAAGCATAAAAAATATCTATACATGTGTAATTCAACTAACTGTAGGCTGAATTGGAATAGGCTGACCTGTATTTACAGGAGGTTGACACATTCCAGCCTGGGTGAAAGAAAAGAGGAACAGTACTATAAAAAGTATATATATATATATGTGTATACAACCGTAATACAACTAGCTGGAGGTGGTCTTCCACTTAGATATTATTAGATGTGTGCAATAATGAGTCGAAGGGAGGCAGATATAGGCCTAATTTGGCTCAGAAAATAAACATGTTATAGTAACCCTACTTGGTTTTCTGACAATGATAGGTACTTAGTTAGCCTACCGAACCTAGGGAAACACGTATGCTAGTAAACCTTACTTGGTTTCCTGACAATGATAGGTACTTAGTACATTGATGTAATATACATTTTCATTGGAGTTGATTGCAGAATGGCTCAGACACTCCCTTTTCTGAAACAAAACCAAATCATGAGCAGGGCAGCCAGCGGAGTTCAAGTTCAAATTTATTACGAGAGAATACATAAAGCCTCAACGCTATGCTCTCTCCTCTACATTACAACTAACTAAAACTAATTACAACATATCAGAAAGAATGTAGTCAACAGTCCAATTCTGTTGCAACATACCCTAATGCATTACCACTGGCAGACTAAAAATTAACAAAAATGTGTCTTTAAACAATCACTCTTTATACGTCATACATACATCGAAAATGTTGGACACAGTTGGGTGTTGTTGCCAGCAACCCGGGCACCATGTAGCGTCCAAGTGGCTGCATTCTGCTTTTACAATCGACTGAAAAAGCAGTTTCCGTTGAAATTTTATTTTGTTACGTGGTCGACGAATCACGTGCTTGCCATTTGATCTGGTTAAACAATGGATCGTGAGTTTTCATTTGTCGTGAATAATTGTCGCTATGTCGTACCAGTCGTTATATACTGTCCATCATATTTTGACCTTTGGGAAATAAACTTTTTCCCCTAAATCCCTCTCTATGGGTGTTGCCAATCGGACAACGTTTGTCATGCCCCTCGGCCTTTTTTCCCTAATTGGTATTCAGAGAGGAGGATCTTGAGCCATTTTTAAAGCGCCCCCTCTCATGACTACCTAGTATTTGTTCTCTCCCCTTTGTCTTGTTGCACATAATCTCCACTTTCATTTAAATTAGCCTCGGTGTCAGAGGTTCAGAGCCTTTACGTTGTCGTACCGCAGTTTCTGTGTAGAACTTGCATATTATTATTATTATTAAATGTCCTTCGCATAATGAAGCAATGCTTTTTTTTTAAATTCATGTAAACGTACGTATCTGAAGCGTTGCGTAGACGAGTTGGATGCAAAAACGTGCGGTGATTTTCTTAATGTATTCGCAACCTTGTCCTGTCAAGAATGATTAGACGCCCCCAAAATAAGCACAACTTGGAGAATGTGCGTTCATTCAGTGTTAGTGCATTTCATGACTCCACCAACAAAAGGTATGCATGTATTTCAATGGATTTGGTTTGTTAAGGCTTGCCACGTTCCTTGACGGGACAAAAGTGCCTACTCATCAAACTTTTAAAAGGTAAAAAAATGGTGCTTCTTTGCATACTGTGTGGTGCGTTCATATTTTACCTTTTTGAAATGGGCAACAAAAGGACCTCAGTGGCTGGGTAGGCAATCCCGACTGCCTTGGATAAATGTTTGGCCTTCGTGGTTTGCATAGGGAATTGCTTGAACACGTAGGTATGCCGCTTCACTTTTACCTTTTTGTCTGTTTGGTTTTACCTGTTTGCCTAAAAAGGTACAGCTAAACAAATATTTGAGCCCCTGGTATGCACAGGTAATTATTTTTTGGCTAACTACAATTGCATAAACACGTGTGGGCTTTACACCTTTTTATCCTTTTTATTGGTCCTAGGTTGATCCTAGGAGGGTCCTCCCATACATTTCACTTTACCTTGCGTACATGCCACTCCCTTATACCCCATTTTTGGAGTGGTTGCTACTTATCCTGCATACAAGCCTGCAATCACTCGAAGAACGTGTGGGCGATATTTTGACGTTGTGTGTTACCGCTTCGTGTCAACGAGCCCAACAACAATCTTAAATATGGAGCAAATCCTGCCATTTCAGGAATTGGTCGTAGGATATTTAAATTTTGCTAGGCAATCCCGGTAAATAATTTCACTTTCCTATAATGGTGTCTCAGAATAAAACTGACAAACTCCCAGGGCATACTACGGAGGTAAAGACAAGTCAAAAAGTCCTACACAACACCTATCCAAAAAGCTTGGTTATCGAGATATCACCCTATTAGACTCCAATTATTTTATGATCTAGTATTTAAGTCATGGCTTAATTGGAGCCTGTGACTAAATGCTTACAGGCGTTTGCTTTACTATGACCTCGTACACCATCATGCGTGTTTAAGACCAAATTCATAGCTCCACAAACTCAAATGCAGTACGCAACTCCATTAAACTTCGTGATAGGCCTAATAGAATTGCATTCGAAACTCCAACTACATCTAACTATTGCCAAGAGAGTTGTTAGATAAGTAAATAAAAAACTTAATATTTATTTAAAGGATGGCATAGGTTAATAATTTCTACAAGCAATAAATGTTACTCAAAGCTGTAAAAAGCATCGCTGCTTCTAATAAATGCTTTCGTAGTTGCGTGAGCATGAAATGTCCAGTGTGAACACTGTAATATTACATCACAGCAGCCAAAGGCAGCCTGATGGATGTAGAGGCCAGTCGGGAAGTTAGTAACCAGGGACCACTTTTTTTGGAGAAATTTCGTCCCAAAAGCTATGTAACATCAGTCGAGTAGCTTTGTAAGTGGTGGTGGGGAGGATGGGGGCTTAATGTACTGTGCAGGTATTAGTCAGGGGGCAGTTGTCATCTACTTTAGACAATTGGCCAAGTCTGGTTTTTCAATTGCAATAGCATCTTAACATCATCTAGCGTTGAATTTTACTTGTCGCCAAACTTGTCGATCCCTGCTTATGTCCGCCATCTTGTTTTTCAAAATGGCCGCCTCCAAACACCTAAAAGGCATTATAACTCAACTTTTAATTCAGCTGGAGACCTCGTCTTTGAGTCTACACCCACATTTTCGATGCAGAGGAGCTTGAAAATGATGACGCTAAGGTAATCCAAGACGGCGGACATTGAATATCAAAATGGTCGCCTCCCAACACTAAACTATCTTATAACTCGACTTTAAATTCACTTAGAAAACTCGTTTTTGAGTCTATGCCCACATTTTCGATGCAGAGGATCTTGAAAATGATGACGTTAAGGTAATCTAAAATGGCGGAGTTAAATACATTACAACTCGACTTTAAATTCAGCTAGATAGTGGGGTAGGGGAGATGCAAAGAATGCCAATTTATTGCCAACCAATGCGCTCCTTTGATTTCAGTTAGTGCATGGGTAGAGGAGTCTAAAAATCTGAAGACACAATTGTTCATGCCCCCCCCCTCAACCCTCCACCCAAAAAAAAGGGGGGGGGGGGGGGGGGGCGGTCTTTTGGCTATAACTCCTTAGCCGTCAAGACATCAAAAGTATAATGTGAAGAAATAACACTCATCACATAATTCTGGACAGAAAAAGTGATATACATCTTTTGTGTAAACGCAGCCCTTGAAGCCAAAAATCGTATTTAAAGTATATCATCCTAAATTTGCGAGAAAGATCCTTTTTTTTAATTGGTTGTTATAGGGATTTTCGTGTTCAAAGTGATCTTGCGAGCCCACTAGTAGGCTGAAGTGGACATGCTTAGGATTTTCTGAAAGGTGGAGATCTATTCTTTCCTTCAATTCTAACAAAAACTGTTTACCTTTGATAGGAACCATCCTACGCCAATTTAAAGGTGAAGAGATAACGGCGTAGCGACGAAAGTGTATGGCAATTTTCGAATTCAAAGTGCTATTTTGAGCCCACTACTAGTCCAAAATGAACATGCTTAGAATATTCTGAAAGGTGGGGGTCTATTCTTTCCATCAATTCTATCCGAAAATGTTTAGCGTTGATAGGGACCGTCCTATGCCCATTTGAAGGCGAAGAGGTAATAGTGTAGTGGCGAAGGGATATGGTGATTTTTAAATTCAAAGTACTCTTGTGAGCCATCTAGTAGCCCAAAACGGACATGCTTAGGATTTCCTGAAAGGTGAGGATTTATTCTTTCCATAAATTCTAACCGAAATTGTTTAGATTAGATACAAATATGAACATTACAATGGCACTTTGAAATTGAAATTAGCGCTACACCAATTACAGCTACACTTAAAATAGGCGTAGGATGGTCGCTATCTAACCTACACAATTTCGGTTAGAATTGATGGAAATAATAGCTGCTCACCTTTCAGAAAATCCTAAGCATGTCCATTTTGGGCTATTAGAGGGCTCTCAAAAACTCTTTGAATTCGAAAATCAACATACTCTTTCGCCGCTACGCCGTTATCTCGTCACCTTTAAATGGGCGTAAGACGGTCCCTATCTAAGCTAAACAATTTCGGTTAGAATTGATGGAAAGAATCGTTCCCACCTTTCAGGAATTCCTAAGCATGTCCATTTTGGGCTAATAGAGGGCTCGCAAGAGCACTTTGATTTCAAAAATCACCGTACGCTTTCGCTGCTACGCCATTACCTCTTCACCTTTAAATGGGCGTAGGACGGTCCCAAGCAAAGGTAAACAGTTTTTGTTAGAATTGATGGAAAGAATAGATCTCAACCTTTCAGAAAATCCCAAGCATGTCCACTTCGGGCTACTAGTGGGCTCGCAAGCGCACTCTGAACACGAAAATGCCTATAACAACCAATTGAAAAAAGGACCTTTCTCGCAAGTTTAGGGTGATATACTTTAAACACGATTTTGGGGTTCAAGGGTTGCTTTTACGTAAAAGTTGTATATTAATTTTATCTGTCCAGAAAATTGTGTGCTGAACGTTATGCTTTTGATTTATTGAAAGTTAAGGAGTTAAGGCCAAAAAACCGATCCCCAACCCTTTTTTAGGGGGGGGGGGCATGAAAATTTGTGTCCTGGGATTTTTAGACTCCTCTACCCATGTACTAACTGAAATCAAAGAGGCACACTGGTTTCCAGATGTGAAATAAATTGGCATTCTTTACATCTGCCCTTCCCGTTATCTAGCTGAAATTTAAAAAGTCGAGTTATAATGTATTTTAGAAGTTTTGAGGTGGCCAGTTTGATATTTAATTCTGAATTTTGAATTACTTTACCGTTATCGTTTTCAAGATCATCTGCATAGAAAATGTGGGTGTAGACTCATAAACGACTTTTCTAGGTGAATTTAAAATCGAGTTATAAGGTATTTCAGATGTTTGGAGGCGACCATTTTGATATTTAATGTCCGCCATCTTGGATTACCTTAGCATCATCATTTTCAAGATCCTCCGAATCGAAAATGTGGGTGTAGACTCAAAAACGAAGTATCTAGCTGAATTGAAAGTCGAGTACTAACGCATTTTAGGTGTTTGGAGGCGGCCATTTTTAAAAACAAGATGGCGGACATAATCAGGGGTCGACAATTTTGGCAACAAATAAAATTCAACACTAGATGATGTTAAGAAGCTATTGCACTCAAAAAACCAGACTCTGCAAATTTTCTAAAGTAGTTCTTAAAATGTAACAACTGCTCCCTGACTATATGCTTTGTCCTTTGTTGTTGTTATTATTATTATTATTTTTTTTTTTGGGGGGGGGGGGGGCACTGGGCGGAATGGTGGTTGCAGATGTGAAACATGGTTTCGTTTTAAATTGTGCGCAAAGATTGTAATCAGAGGTTGCAGACTGGTTTAAGGGATCTGGTCCCCTAATTTTTTTGCCAAACTGCAACAAACGGCAAATTGCAACAACTTTTTTTTCCCTGAATGACTCGAGGCAGTGGCACCATAGCCACAGCCAGGAAAAAAGTTCGCAGGAAGCCGAACAAAGCCAGGGGGTCTGGGAAAGTGCTGTTAGCTCCGGGAAGCCAGGGGGTCCAGAAGCTGAAGCATTTTACGGTATATCACTCCCATCCCAGCTTCATGACAGTACTTTTTCACATATTCTGATGGAATTTATTTAACATTATGACACATTTTGGGCTTTCGGTGGAGGGGGGGGGGGCTGATTACAGCGGCGTAGCTACATTATGTAGCTACATAATATACACGATGGCCTATGAAAGTCCATACTTTTTCTAGTTTTTTTTTTTATATTTTAGTTCAAGTGAAAATAGGAACCACTTTTTCGTAATCCAGTCAAGTGGTCCCTATTTTAAATTTTTTTGAAAAAAAAAGCTCGAAAAAAGGTTTAGACTTAGAGAAATTTTCAGCTCGTCCGTTATTTTTGTGTGCCAACACATTTTTTTTAATGATTGGGGGATGCACGGACGGGGATGCGCAAAATTAATTTTTAAATACCGATTGTATCAAATTAAATAAAACTATAGTGTACTACAAAAGAGCCTTTTTTAAATTTAAATAATTTGTTTTTCTTTCGCGGGCCTCCTAGGCTGACCAACCTTGCCACCCTGTAGCTACGCCACTGGAGGAAAAAGGAGGGGGGAAGGGAAGAAAAAATGGTATTCAGCTAAAAGGTCTAGAAGGTGGGGAAGGGGAGAAGTGCCTCGGAGCTCTCTAAAACAGCTGAATTTAAGCAGTTTTGTACCTTGAGACATTTATAAAGGCTGTTTTCAGAATTCAGCCTTCAATAAATGCCTTTTTAGCTAAGGGTCTTGCGGTGAGGCTCTTTCCCTCCTCCCCTTTCCCCCTCCCCAAGGTGTGCCGCTGGTATTTATGAGTTGTTTCATTAGACGTTAAAAAATTCGGCGTTCGACTGATACTAACTAAGCTGATATTCTTTGGTGCCAATCTGTCACCTAAAATCAGTTTTTTTTTTATCTTTAACCAAACCCTCAATACAAAAAAAATTAGGTCTTATAGCTAAATTCTGAATTCAAATTACGGTAATGTCTTGAACGATTTTATTCTCAGCAAAATATTTCATTTTCAATATTTTCTTACACCCCCGTTATCTATCGCTTTCAAAGCGTAAACAGGTTCCTCAAATCATCTGCTTTGAACGTTATATTTCAGTAGTGTAAGGAATTTGAGGTGAAATCAAAAGATCAGAGGTGGTGCCAGAGGCTGTGGTGGGAAAGGGGGGGGGGGAGAAGAAATCATTACCACCCTGTTGGGAAGTAACTGAGATTTTTGTCGAGAAACGGCTGAAGCAACAGAAGTAGCTAGCGTAGTAGCAAAAATATAAAAAAATAAAAAAGATCATGGACATTTTGAACGTAAGTTTTTTCTAATTTCTCACTGCTTTCCCCGGGTCGGGGGAATCATTGACCCTCTCATTTCAGAAAATGTCTAATGCCACTCCTGCAAAAGATGGTTGGTTAGAAATCAACACTGGTCATTATAATAATTGGGGAAAACTGTTATTTAAGGTTGTATTACGTAAGATTTAGGTAATGGCAGATTGCAGTAGAATACAACTTGTAAAATATTTTCGTCTAAACAAAGAAGGAATCGGTACCTTCCTAAACGATCAAACAGAGCGAACCAAACGCACCACTGTTGGTGACAGTTTGGCTCATTCCCTGCTAATAGCCGTGTTGATGCGGCTTGACTGCGTCGAGACAGAATAAAAGCACTAAAAGTAGTTACCGTTTTAAAAAGCCAGCAAGTGCACATGTATACAGTAAAATG
>JAHWFP010077941.1:21152-38911 GCA_023313725.1 Lithobius niger
CACGGTGTGCCTCCACTTGTCATGTCGGTGCCGAGCGCGATGACGAGATGTACCCCTTTGCTTCCCTACAAAGATAACCTCCGCCCTAAGTGCACTCCGGCTGACATCTACACACCCAACACTAGCTAGATTACACTCCGGTAAGCACGGGCTGGCCTCTATACAGCTAAAACCTTATGTTACACTCTAGTCAGCCTCTACACCGTGTTGCACTCCCCTTCCCATGTGCAACAGCGTGATACCCGTGAGGTAAGAGCCACAATACTAATTTAGCCGGTAGTCCGAGTGGCGGGTGTTCACATACTACTCTGGGAAGAATATAGTAACTACTTTGTCCAGACGTCTGTCTGTAGCCTTTTTCAACTCCAGAACGATCCCAGATTAAGGCAAACGGTTTTCGACATTAGATTCAGCGTTCAAAAATGTTTAAAAGAATAAAATAAACTGGAATTTTGAAGTGGAAGTGGCGATCATTTGGCCGGAAATGGCAGACAAGTGAGCCCAATATCTATGGAACAGTACCAGGTAAAGTCAAACATTTTTCATCATTAGCTTTAGCGTTCACAAATTTGTTAAAAGGAATTAAAATAACCAGAAGGCTGAAGCGTGAGCGGTCCTCATTATGGGGCCGGAAGTGGCCAACATGTGCGCCTATCATCTACGGAACAGTACCAGATAGCGACAAATGGTTTTCATCATTAAGGCTCATTTATATAGAGGAATCAATGCGACGCGACACTGCAAACTAACGCGTTGTTATACACTTAGGCCACCTGAATGAGTCATTAAGAACACGATACGTAATAGGATTTCTCTTTGTGCTGCAACATAGGCGAGTGACGCGCCATTCGTGACGTCAGAGAAAATGTCCAACCGAACCGGGACAGTTCTTCTGGAGATATTTTTTCCGAGATATTTTACCAGGAATCTTTTCCTCGGGCTTTTTTTCTAGGAAGCCTTTTTGCCTCTACAGACGATATCATTTCATAGCTGCAGCTGCTCTCTTGTTGAAACTTATTTAACATTACACATTGCAGGTAATGGCTCTTTCTAACTTAAAATATGTGGGCCTACGTAATAGTTTGTTTTTCATTACATCGAAGTTAGAATTGATTGATTATTATGAAATGGTTAACAGACTAATTTTTTAACTGCCTGTTCTATCTATTATTACAGACTGCCTTACATGAACATTTCACGCCACCATCCCTGTAAACATATTGCAGAAGGTTACAGTACTTACGCAGCAACGTACAATGTATTCTCCAACGCAAGCACTCGTGAATGTGGTTGTTCTCGAGCATGTGATCATACAGATTACACAGTTAGCATTGATCGTATTCAGCAGTCATCGATGTCATCATCAGCAGCCTCTACTGTAGATATCACAATTATCTACGCGGATAATGTTGAAGAAAGCGTGGAAGAATTTAGCGATTATGATCTAGCCGATTTATTTTGTGACATTGGCGGTGTGCTTGGACTATTCATGGGTGTCTGCGTACTAACTATGGCAGAGGTCGTACAGTCTCTGTTTCATCTCCTGCTGCACTGTTGGAAGCGCAAGAAATGCTGAAATGATACGCATAAAGAATTTTAATATCTAATTCGCAGCGACAAAATTATAAATTGTGCTGCATTCCTGCCAGCAGATTAATCAGTAGTACCTTTTGTAACCTCGAATTGTTTCGTTAAAGACACTCCATCTTCTGCGTAACTCAAGGAAAAGTGCGTTTTACGTTTTTGTGCTTTTCTTACTGCAGTGAAAATGAGTACCGGGTATATGCATAAATATTTAATTCATTGCCCAGAAGTAGTACTACAACGGTGCTACCTCTGGGCTCAACCTCAGTGGATAGGATGAGAATGGCTGGTTAGACTTAATGGATTAGACACAATGAACGGACATTTGCACAAACAATAAATGGACGTTTAAACTTACTGGATACATTGAAGGGATGTTATACTTTTTCGATTCGATAAAACGATAAGTTGTACTGACAGGGGTGTGATTACTAATATCCTGTGGAAAGAGGGAAAATGGCACATACCATACGTAATGTTTTGGTAGACTTGGGTCTTTTGGGCGATACAATGCCAGCAGCACAACTGACATCAAAAAGCATGATCTGGACATATGAACTTGCCATTTAGTTGTTTTAATTAGGCACTAACTTATCCTATAATGACCTAGCATAGTTCTTTCTGGGAATAAACACCCTATAATATTTATCTCTAAATAAAACTAAAGCACATAATAGTTTTCCTGCAAACCCAAACATGAAAAGTTAGGTAAATATTTTCATCCTGAATAACAAAAAATCATTCTACGATATCAATAAGGTTTATGAGTAAAACAACGGATTGAAGTGGTGAGTGATTTAAAGTTAGATTTTGTCTGCTGCTGGTGTTTTTAATTCTTGTTTTTTTTTTTAATTCGTATTGGTAGACCAATAATGAAAAAAAAATAGTTTTACAAAACAACGTACACAATTTTTCTAAACATCTGCTAGTACGTGCTAAATAAAACAACCACAACAGAAGAAAGATGAAGCTTACAAGTCATTTGAAAACAAAAGCGAACTGGTTTGATATTTAAGGTAAGGTTTAACTGAGCTGAAGTCAAAACAGGAAAGGGACATAAATAAACTTCCGTGTAAGATTGTATATACCACAATGTTGCTGCAGTGTTTGCCGTGTTTATAGTTGATGTGAAATCCTACTGCGTATTATAAAGTTTTTTTTACTGTTGTCACTTTTGAACATGGCAGGTAAGGTAATGATGGTGACCACATGCTACTTTACTAAACGGCATCCTTGAAAAATGGTAATGAAATAATAATCATCATTAACCATCACGTATAGTGATAAACGGGGAAAAAAATCCTGAAAAATAGTACTGAACAAGCAGTCCAAAAAAGTAGACGAATATGAGGATCTGTGTGGGGGGTCTTTCAATTTTAGCAATATAAAGAGTATGTTAGTTGCTACTCTAATGACAACCAAGTAATTGAATTACTTTCCTGGGTGACAGACATCGACACATGGTACGATCAGTCTTTAATTTTCGCCTGCCCAGGCCATTGTGATCATTACGAACACTGTAAAACAAGAAAAACACTAAGAAACTGTGCAAATGTACAATACAATTTTGACGGAATGAGGAACTTATCTCCCAACACGAAAAAAAAATACCGACTGATGACAGTTGGGACGAAAAATTTTGTGGCAGCCATTCGGCGAACATATCAAAGAACACAACGCTTGACCATTAGACCTGTGTGACTGAACCTTTTTGCACAATTGAATTGCTGGGTACAAGAGTACGCGAAAGTGCAAGCATGACAACGGAATATTTGGTAAGCGCAATGTGTTCAATTGTACCAGATTGTGGACTACGTAGATAAACTAATGCTTGAATTAACGAATTGATCAGTATTGTAGTTCTTATAGCCCGTTCAATCTCAGGTGCTTCGTTAGGGTCGGCGCTGCTCTTGATAATGCCACCTATCGACAAAAAATGTCAACAAAGATAGAAAGGAACAGTGGGAGCGATGGTGACCCACACCAAGGACTAGCCACAGTGACTAAACTATTACAACTACAAAGCCGGTCAATATTCATTTTAAGCACTAGGTTATCTACGTGCAAACGGATATACTAATGAGCAAATATTCCTTTGTCATGCTTCCACTTTCGTACAAATTACTAATGTATGTATACGCAGCGATTAAGTAGCATGAAATTTCCAACCACAGTGAAAAAACCACCAGAAGAGAGCACTTTGGTTGCGCTGTTTGGAGTGGCATGGCCTTCCAGGAAGGCGAGGCCTAACATATTTTTTCTAGGGGATATGGGATTTACTACGTCGGTAGAAAAAAGAAAGTAAAACAACATATTTTTTTAAGTGAAAGGATTTTTTTTCTACAAAATATGTTTTATTTTCAACTTTTTTCTGCACAGAGCTTTTTTTTTTATCCAGAAAGATTTTTTATCCTAGAATTGAATTTTATAATTATAACTAGCTGAGTCGCTCGCTTTGCTCGCTCATTCCGCATCGTCTCGCTACGCTCGAGGAGCTTTCATGCTGCAACTCTTATGCTGATGACGGACATTCCATATCTAACACGATCAAGCAAATGATCACAGTGCAGTACGTGTTTTTCGTAGGCCGGGGAATAATGAATTTATTGGCGCCATGGCCCATAGCCAAACGCCCTACTATAAAACAACTTAAGTAGATGTACGTATTGAACCTAGGACCACACAACGTCATCCATCATACCCTGGTGCTACTACGCTGACCTTCGCCACGACACAGTCTCACAAATTCACTGCAAAACTACCCTTGCAGCCTTGCAGACGTAAGTCTTCAGTTAATAAACAAATGATAACCATAAATCAGTCCAACGGTTTGGCCACCCAAGAGCTACGTACGCTTCTTAAGGCGAAACATACGATTCGTATCCAGTCGGCCTTAGCTTGAAGAAACCATCCCCTTTCTGGCGTGCGTCTAAACTGCCAATGAGCCAGGAGGCGAGGCACGCGATTTGCAGCCCAGTCGGTCTTGGCTTGAAGAAGCCATTCCCTTTCCGGCACGCTATTGTACTGTTATTGAGCCTGGAGGTTAATCATGCGATTTGTACACAGTCGGCCTTGGCTTGAAGCAGCCTTATCCATCCCCGCTGCAAGGCCGTTTCAGCGCTGTAGCACGCGAGTTGCTGCATGCTTGAACTAAAATGCTTGGTAATTTTATTATTCATACTCCGTGTGCCGCTTTTGGTATAGATTATTTTTTATTCAAATAAATTTTGCAGACTTTACATGGGTTTCCTTGTTTCACAAATTTTAAGAATTTTTACTTAAAGGCCATCTCCTTCCCCGCTACGTGTGATGCTTTGAAACAGCAACCATATGTCGCCTATAATTTTTGGATAATATAAAAAATTTCGTGCAAGGTGACATCGTACCTAGAAACCATTCGTTTTTACCGCTTTTAGGCTGGACTATTGCTGAGTAGAGCACCAGCTAATAGTACACTATTGATCGAACGTCGCTGTTTTACAAATGCAAACGTGGATACAATTTTGACCCTTTTGTTATCAATATATTTTGTGTAAATAGGCCTAATCATTCATTCATCTAAACCATTAAAAACTTACGGTCGGTATATATATATATATATATATATATACCTCCTCCTCCTCCTCTTCTCCTCTTGAAATAGGACTCCTAAAAATATGAGAAAGGTGCCAAAAGACAGGAAATTAATCCGGATTTCGCGTAGGCGTATTTTCGTAGTTCTAGGTACAATTTTTCCCCTCGAAAAAAGCGAAAAACCCCTTTGGACCATTGTTGAAATGAATTTTTCGAAGCTGATTGTTAGTTTCGAATTCCTGCTGTGCGGATGGTCCACAATTGTTGCGCCACGTAGGAGGCGCGTGGTCCAGTAGTGTTGTCAGTAGGATTACGGCTGGCAATGCTAACAGCCGTCATTCAACAATGAGGCACGTGCAGCTCGCTGATGGAACGACTGTTGGAGTTGCATTTTGGATATTTCAAATACAAACTATCTATTTAGCCTTAAATTTAAGTGAAATTACGTAAAGCTACGAAAAGATTAATGCTAAATTAGGCCTATTTAAACAAAATATATTGCTAACAAAAAAGGGTGCTAGAAATATTTCATTTGTGAAACATCCACATTCGATCAATAGTGTGCTATTAGCTGGTGTCTCTACTCAGCAATAGTCCAGCCTAATTGTGGTAAACACGAATAGTTTCTAGGTAAGATTTAGCTTTGCACGAATCTTTTATATTAGTAAAAAAATGTAGACGACGTGTGGTTGCTGTTTCAAAGCATCACACGTAGCGGGGAAGGACATGGCTTTTTAGTAAAAATTCTTAAAATTTGTGAAACAAGGAAACCATGTAAAGTCAGCAACATTTATTTGAAAAAAAAACCAATCTATACCAAAAGCGGCACAAAGGAGTATGCATGATAAAATTACCGAGCATGTTTATTCAAGCATGCAGCAACTTGCGTGCTACAGCGTTGAAACGTCCTTGCAGCGGGGATGGATAAGGTATCTTCAAGCCAAGGCCGACTGGGGAAGAAATCGCGTGTCTCGCCTCCTGGCTCATTGTCAGTTTAGGTGCATGCCAGAAAGGGGATCGCTTCTACAAGCCAAGGCTGACTGGGTACAAATTGCATGCCTTGCCTCCTGGCTCAGTAACAGTTCAATCGCGTGCCGGAAAGGGAATGGCTTCTTCAAGCCAAGGCCGACTGGGCTACAAATCGCGTGTCTCAACTCCTGGCTCAAGGCCAGTTCTGCATGTGCCAGAAAGAAAATACCTTTATCGAGGCTTTGGTAAAATAAGATTCGGTGATGTTGAATTAAGTGGCCTGGAGCCGGGAAACGAAACCCACATCCTCTCTCCCAGACGATCTTGTGACAAGGGATAGCATACAAAGATAAGTTACAACTTGGACACTCTTTATACGCTCCATTCAGTATATAAGAAATTTTTTATACGATCCATTCAGTACACAACGGGAATCAGGTTGGATGAGGAAGGTTCATGATTCTTGCGCCACGTAGCGTGCTTAGTCCTGTACTGTAGTCAGAGGTATTATGGCTGAGAATCTGAACAAGAGACGCATGTAGCTATTAGGTGGCCAGACTGTTGGAGTGATTTATGGTTACCATATCGTTTGTTTATGAACTGAGCCTTAAGAAAAACGCGTACTACATTCTGATCATTTTCTTGATCGTTTTAGATGTGGAATGTCTGTCAGCAGCATAAGAGCTGTAGCATAAAAGCTCATTTTCAAGCCAAGGCCGGCTGGGGTAAAAATCGCGTGTATCGCCTTCTGGCTCATTGGCAATTTAGGCGCACGGCAGAAGGGGGCTGGTTTTCTAAACGACGAAGCCGTTTTTTGTTTAGTTAATTTGTTTATGAACTGAAGCCTAACAAAAAACGCGTACTACATTCTGATCATTTGCTTGATCGTTTTAGATGTGGAATGTCTGTCAGCAGCATAAGAGTTGTAGTATGAAAGCTCCTCGAGCGTAGCGAGACGACGCGGAATGAGCGAGCGAAGCGAGCGACTCCGCTAGTAACCATTAAACACTTACGGTCGGTTGGTCGGTTTGTTTATATATACGTCTTCTCCTCCGGAAGTAGGAAGGCTAGAAATTTGAGAAAGGTCTCGAAAGACAAGAAATTACTCTGGATATAGTTTAGGCGTATTTTCGTAGTTCTAGGTAAAAGTTTTCCCCTCGAAAAAACGAAAAAAACCCTTTGGACCATTGTTGAAACGAATTTTTCGAAGTTGATTGTTAGTTTCGGAATATCACATATTCCTGCTGAGAGGATGGTCCACAATTGTTGTGCCACGTAGGCGGCGCGTGGTCCAGTATTGTTGTCGGTGGGATTATGGCCTGCAATCCGAATGCCTGTCATTCAAGATGAGGCACGTGCAGCTTACTCATGGGACGACTGTTGGGAGTTGTATTTTGGGTATTTCAAATTCAAACTGCCAATTCGGCCGTAAATTTAAATGAAATTACGTAAAGGTACGAAAAGATTAAATGCTAAATGCAAATTAGGGCTACTTAAACAAACTATATTGATAACAGAAAATGGTGTTAGAAATATTTCTACGTTTGCATTTGTAAAACATCGACATTCGATCAGTATGCCATAAGCTGGTGCTCTACTCAACAGTCCAGCGTAATTGTGGTAAACACGCATATCGGGGTATCATCTCGTGCTGCGTGTAGGCTGACTTCGGATGTAGGAAGGCTAAAAATGTGAGAAAGGAAAGGAAAGGAATGAAAATATTTCCACGTTTGCATTTGTAAAACATTAACATTCGTTCAATAGTGTACTATTAGCTGGTGCTCTACTCAGCAATTAGTTCAGCCTAATAGCGGTAAAAACGAATAGTTTCTAGGTGCGATTTCGGCTTGCACGAAATCTTTTATATTAGCCAAAATTAAAGGCAACATGTGGTGGCTGTTTCAAAGCATCACACGTAGCGGGGAAGGAGATGACTTTTAAGTAAAAAATCTTAGAATTTGTGAAACAAGGAAACCCGTGTAAAGTCTGCAATATTTATTTGAATAAAAAAATAGTCTATACCAAGAGCGGCACAAAGGAGTATGCACGATAAAATTACCAAGCATGTTTAGTTCAAACATGCAGCAACTCGCGTACTACAGCGTTGAAACGGTCTTGCTGCGGGGATGGATAAGGCTTCTTCAAGCCAAGGCCGACTGGGGAAGAAATCACGTGTCTCGCCTCCTGGCTCATTGTTAGTTTAGGTGAAGGCCAAAAAGGGGATGGCTTCTTCAAGCCAAGGTCGACTCGATACAAATCGCATGCCTCGCCTCCTGGCTCAATCGCGTGGCAGAAAAGGACTGGCTTCTTCAAGCCAAGGCCGACTGGGCTACAAATCGAGTGTCTCATCTCCTGGCTCAAGGCCTGTTCATGCATGTGCCAGAAAGAAAATGCCTTTATCGAGGCTATGGTAAAATAAGATTCGGCGATGTTGAATTAAGTGGCCTGGAACCAGGAAACGAAACTCACATCCTCACTCCCAGACGACCTTGTGACAAGGGGCTGCGTAGAAAGATAAGTTACAACTTGGACACTTCTATTACGATGCATTCAGTACAGAACGGGAATCAGGTTGGATGAGGATGATTCATGATTGTTGTTCCACGTAGCACGTGTAGGCCAGTACTGTTGTCAGTGGCATAATGGCTGACAATCTGACCAAGAGGCGCATATATCTATTAGGTGGCCAAACCGTTGGAGTATTTATGGTTGCCATATCGTTTTGTTTACGATTTGAAATTTTAAGAAAAACCCCTACCACATTCTGATTATTTTTTAAATTGTTTTAGATGTGGAATGTCTGTCAGCAGCGTGAAAGTTTTAGCGTGAAAGCTCCTCGAGTGTATTCTTCAAGCCAAGGCCGACTGGGGTAAAAATGGCGTGTCTCGTTTCCTGGATCATTGGCAGTTTAGCCGCACGGCAGAAGGGGGATGGTTTCCTAACGGCGAATCCGTTTTTTGTTTAGTTAATTTGTTTATAAATTGAAGCTTCGCGAAAAACGCGCACTGCACTCTGATCATTTGCTTGATCGTTTTAGATGTGAAATGTCTGTGAGCAGCATAAATAAGAGTTGCAGAATGAAAGCTCCTCGAGCGCAGCGAGACGACGCGGAATGAGTGAGCGAAGCGAGCGACTCGGCTAGTTTACCATTAATTTTTTCGTAGCTTTACGTAATTTCATTTAAATGTAAGGCTAAATAGGTAATTTGTATTTGAAATTTCTAAAATGCAACTCCAACAGTCGTCCCATTAAAGAGCTGCACGTGCCTCATTCTTGAATGACGGCTGTTAGCATTGCCAGCCGTAATCCTACTGACAACACTACTGCACCACGCGCCTCCTACGTGGCGCAACAATTATGGACCATCCGCACAGCAGGAAGATGTGATATTCCGAAACTAACAATCAACTTCGAAAAATTCGTTTCAAAAATGGTCCAAAGGGTTTTTTCCGCTTTTTTCGTGGAGAAAATTTTTACCTAGAACTACGAAAATACGCCTAAACGACATCCGGAGTAATTTGCTGTCTTTGGAGACCTTTCTCACATTTCTAGCCTTCCTACTTCCGGAGGAGAAGACGTACATATAAACCGACAAACCGACCGTAAGTTTTTAATGATTAAGACTAGCCGAGTCGCTCGCTGACGCTCGCTCATTCGGCCGCGTCTCGCTTCGCTCGAGATTTCTTGTTGTCACTCATATGATGTTGACAAACACTCCCAGCAAAATTGATAAAGCACATGTTCAACAAATCGACTCGAGTAAAGAACGCATTTTTCCAAATGCTTCAGTTCATAAACGAACGATAAACAAAACTAAAATCGGTCAAAAACATGTCACCTATTAGATCTTTTGTGCTGGGGCCAATGATCTTTTATCTAAAGTAGAAAGTCGCTCATTTTCACTACTGAATAAATACTTAGCCTACTACTTACTAAATGTGTTTAAGAAAAAGTGCTATTTCTGATGTCAAACGCTGATTTTCGTTCGCTTCGCTCACTCAATCAGCGCAACCTCAAAATGTGACCACAGCCGATTACCATGAACCGCACATCAACAGAAAACGCCACGGTTTGAACATAAGTTAGGCCTACACAAGGCCTTTCATTTAAATTAAGGCTAAATATGTATTTTGTATTCGCTACGCTCGAGAATCTTTCATGCTGCAACTCTTATGCTGCTGATGGACATGCCACATTTAACACGATCAAGCAAATGAATAAAAAATAAATAAATAAATAAATAAATAAATAAGCAAATTTTGCTGCGCAAGAGCCGAACACCAGGAACCACATATCACTTTTCATTTTTTTTAGTACCAGACTTAACATGGGTTTCCTTGTTTCAAAAATTTTAAGAATATTAACTTAAAAGCAACCTCCCCACTGCGCTCGAGGAGCTTTCGTTCTGCAACTCTTGTTTATACTGCTCACAGAAATTCCACATCCAAAACGACGAAGCAAATGATCAGAGTGCAGTGCGCGTTTTTCGTAAGGCTTCAGTTCATAAACAAATTAACTAAACTAAAAACGGCTTCCCCGATTAGAAAACCATCCCCCTTCTGCCGTGCATCTAAACTGCCAATGAGCCAGGAGGCGAGACACGCGATATCTACCCCAGTCGGCCTTGGCTTGAAGAAGCCTTATCCATCCGCGCTGCAAGGCGGTTTCAACGCAGTAGCACGCGAGCTGCTGCATGCTTCAACTAAACATGCTTGGTAATTTTATCATGCGATCTCCTTTGTGCGGCTCCTGGCGTAGATTATTTTTTTTTATTCAAAATATATTTTATATTTAAATATATTTTGAAATAAATTTTCCTGACTTTACATGGGTTTTCTTGTTTCACAAATTTTTACTTACAATTTTTACTTAAAAGCCATCTTCTTCCCTACTATGTGTGATGGAGGCTTTGAAACACCAACCACATGTCGCCTATAATTTTTGACTAAAAGATTTCGTGCAAGGCGAAATCGTACCTTGAAACTATTCGTGTTTACCAAAATTAGACTGGACTGAGTAGAGCACCAGCTAATAGCACACTATTGATGATCGAATGTCGATGTTTTACAAATGCAAACGTGGAAATAAATATTTCTGACACCGTTTTCTGTTATCAATGTATTTTGTTTAAATCGGTTTAATTTACCATTAATCTTTTCGTAGCTTTACGTAATTTCATTTAAATTTAAGGCTCATAGGTAGTTTGTATATGAAACATCTAAAATGCAACTCCAACAATCGTCCCATCAGCGAGCTGCACGTGCCTCATTCTTGAATTACGGCTGTTAGCATTGCCAGCCGTAATCCTACTAACAACACTATTGGACCACGCGCCTCCTACGTGGACGCAACAATTGTGGACCATCCGCACAGCAGAAAGATGTGAATTGAATTGAATTTTTATTTACGTGAGTCTAAGGACCTTAGTCATACACTCAACTCTAAACTTAATCCTAAACCGTAAACCTAACAACCGAACCGTTTTATACAGAATTCACACTTCTTACCAGATCCCAACAACGGCCAACACCAACTTTACACCAACCAACGATGTAATATTCCGTAACTAACAATCAACTTCGAAAAATTCGTTTCAACAATGGTCCAAAGGGGTTTTTTCGCTTTTTTCGACGGGAAAAATTTTACCTAGAACTACGAAAATACGCCTACGCGAAATCCGATTAATTTCCTGTCTTTTGACACCTTTCTCATATTTTAGCCCTTCTACTTCAAGAGGAGAAGAGGTACATATATATATATATATATATATACATATATACAAACCGACCGTAAGTTTTTAATGGTTTAGGTAATAATTTGTTGTTGCTCCAAATGACAAGAGAGGGTCTCGAAAGACCATTTATGACTTACCAGCCAGTACACGTGAGATATAACGTAAAAAAAAATAGGGAACCAATATACTTAGTCAATTAATGCAGATATATTGCATACAATATTAATAAACAGTGTTCAACATTGTAAGCATCCAATCTCAATTAAATTAATCTCCCACTCATAGACAAAATTCTGGATGGAGTAGATGTGCTCTTCTGTTCATTAAATAATTTCTTAAAGACACAGAGTGACGGCACCAAGACAATGTTTTCACTAAGGAAATTCCAAACCACTATGAGTTGAATAGTGTGGGATTCGCCAAGGACGGACAAGATGGCCGCCCCCATGCAAACCGGAAGTGCCACCATCTTGGATGAAGACCATCAATTTGGAAGGTCTTGATGTCACATCCGGCCCACCATTTTGAATGATGTCACTTCCTGTCTTTAAAGGAACCAGAAACGTCACCATATTGAAGAGTGGGGCTGGAAGTGCCACCATTTTTCTAAGATGGCCCCTGTTTCAGTTTCAATTCCCATAATTATTTAAAATGGACCTAACTTCTAAAATAATGGTCAGAGAGCGAAACCGACCGAAATTCGGCCACCCTTTCAGGAACCACACCGGGGGTCCCAGGTAACGGATGGCCCGCCCAAAATATCGGTACTCGCATTATGGGAGTTGGCCCACCCTAATAACTCGGAAACCGTTGGTCCTAGAGCAAAACTGCTCGGGATTTAGCTTTCCCGGTGGGCCTCCCTGGAACTCGGGTACCAACATTCTTGGAGTTGGCCCACCCCAATAACTAGGGAACCGTTGGTGCTAGAGCAAAACCGATCGGGATTTAGCTTCCCCGTGCTGTGCCCTACGCCTGGGCCTCCCTGGAACTCGGGTACCAACATTTTTGGAAGTTGGCCCACCCCAATAACTCGGAAACTGCTACTCCTATAGCGAAACCGTTCGGGATTTAGCATCCCCAGGCTGTACCCTACACGTGACCCTCCCCAGAATTCGGGTACGATCATTTTTGGAAGTTGGCCCACCCCAATAACTCCGGAACCGTTGGTCCTAGAGCGAAACGGTTCGGGATTTAGCATCCCCATGCTGTATCCTACGCGTAACTCTCCCCGGAAATCGGGTACCGTCATATTTTGCAAGTTGGCCACCCCCATGTTTCGATTAGACTGACCGTAACTTGGGAACTGTCGGTCCTAGAGTGAAACGGTTCGAAAATTAGCTTCCCTCAGCCGTACCCTATGCGTTGACTGGACTATTTATTGGCTGGCTGCCACCGAGTTCATTTTATAAATACCGACCATAGCTTGGGAACCATTGGTCTTAGAGCGAAACGATTCGGAATCTGGTCTCTCCTTTGGTCAGGTTACCGTGAAGTTCATTTCTTTTTCAACTGCTACTGGCTTCCCCCTTGTATGATCAGGGTACTGAGCCCCTTCGTCACGTCAAGGCTGCAGTTATCGGAAGGTTAGATGGGTTGGTATTGTAGGGGATTGGTTGAGATTAGGACGGGGTCACGACCGTCTGCCCACCTTGGTAGGACCTGCCAGAGACTGAAGTACTCGGATGATATAGCCAGTCGTGTGGGAATACAGGTTAAATAGGAGTAACGCTTAATAACGTCTAGGACCGAAATACAGCCCTGTACAATGCCTAGGACGTTAGTGTTGAGTTCTATAGGTTTTGTAATCGAGGGGCTCACGTTTGCTCAGGTTCGAGGGATGCTCCACGCGCCACAACGTGTCCATCGCCGCAGCCTCCACAGTTCAATGCCTCCTCCCAGCTCGGAATCTCCACCCCCTGCTCGAGTCGTATCGGGATAAGAGAAGTTACTACTTTTCCCATCTCTGCAGAAATTGTCGGAAATGTTCCCAATATCATTCCTCAGCCCGCATCTTTGACCTGTACATACGGTCCAGATTCCTTGACCACTCTATCTTCACTTCCTCCGCAGCTATCTCAGCAAATGCATCCTACTTAGTGAAAATCTTCACCACCCGGTCGAGTGGTATGGGGGTGATTATTGGAGTTACCGCTTTGCTCCGGCGCCTGCGACGATAGGGTGAACCATTCCGGTATCGTTTCTCAGCCCGCGTCTTCGACCCGTACGTATGCTCCAGAAACCTCGCCCGTTCTATCTTCGATTCCTCCGCAGCGATCGCAGCTAATGCCTCCACCTTAGTGAAAATCTGCACCACCTGGTCGAGCGGTATGGGGGTGATTGAAGTTGTTGCTTTGCTCCGGCACCTGCGTTGATCAGGTGAACTATTTCGGTATCATTTCTCAGCCCGCGTCTTCGAGTTGCTCGTAAGCTCCGGACTGCTCAACAGCTCCATCTCCGGAAACTCCGCAGCCATTACCTCCTCCTGCATCTTTGAGTTGTGGGTTAGAAGCTAAGTAGAGTATAAGCGCCTTTTGCTTTATACATATGAAAAGTTTTTCAGTCGACCCTGCACAACAGCTCGAGGAAGTGCGGACCTGCAGGCGTAATTCGGGAACTGCTGATCCTAGAGTGAAACAAGTCGGGATTTGACTTCCTGAGTGCGCCCTACGCCTCCACCAAGTTAATTTTGCAGTTAACCGACCGTAACTCAGGAACCGCTAGTCCTGGCACAAAACGGGTAGGGATTCGTTTCCCCGAGTATCCACTACACCACCGCCGAGCTCATTTTACAATTAACCGACCGTAACTCGAGAACAGCTGGTCCTGGAGCGAAACGGTTCGGTATTTGGCTTCCTCGAGTGTTCCCTACACCGTTGCAGAGTTCATTTTACTATTACCGGCCGTAACTCGGATACCGCTAGTCCTAGAGCGAAGTGGCTTGGGATTTGGCTTCCCCTAGTGCATCCTACACCATCGCCGAGCCCATTTTACAATTAACCGACCGAACTCGGGAACCATTAGTCCTGGAGCGAAATGGCTCAGGATTGCGCTTCTCCGAGTGTGCCCTATGCCACCACCGAGATCATTTTGCAATTAACCGGTTGGTGGAGTGGCATGACCTGGATTCGGACCGGCTACCCAGTTCGCCTCCAGACCACTTGCATAGCGCCTTAATCGCTATGGCCACATCCTCCATTGGAATAAAGATAACTCACTGAACGCGTTATTAAGGTCACAACTCCTTTCGACCGAAAATCACTCGGCCATAGATAATGGAGAGGGAAAGCAAATCATACACTCACAAGGCTCAATAAAGCAGAAATAAATAGACAAAAATCGCTGGAAATAATATTAAGGATAATAATTGGAAATTAGCCAATAGCGAAAAACATACACTAGATATAATAAACTAGAATTTTTATTTCTCCTTTATTGAGCCCTGTGAGTGTATGATTTGTCTTCTCTCTCATTGTCTATGGCCAAGTGAATTTCGGTCGAATGGAGCGCCGTGGTCATGGTTCTGACCTTAATAACGGGTTCAGTGAGTTATCTTTATGCCAGTGGATGATGTGGCCATAGCAATTAAAGGGCTATGCAAGTGATCTGGGGGCGAACTGGGTAGCCGGTTCGAATCCGAGTCATGCCACTCTGACGAAACGTAAGTTTATAAAGGTGGCTTACTGAACTACGTTTTTTCTAGTGTATGTTTTTTGCTATTGGCTAATTTCCAATTTTCCTTAATATTATTTCCATCGATTTTTGTCTATTTATTAGTCCTAGAGAGAAACGGGCCGCGATTTGGCTTCCCCGAGTGTACCGTCATCGAGTTCATTTTACAATTAACCAACTGTAACTCGGGAACCGCTAGTCCTGCAGCAAAACGGTTCGGTACTTAGCTTTTCCGAGTGTGCCCTACGCCACCACCGAGTTCATTTTGCAATTCACCAGTCGTAACTCGGGAACTGCTGGTCCTGGAGCAAAACGCGTAGGGATTCGCTTCCCTGAGTGTGCCCTACGCCACCGCCAAGCTCATTTTACAATTAACTGACCGTAACTCTTGAACCGCTGGTCCAGGAGCGAAACGGTTAGGGATTTGGCTCCCCAAGTGTGCCTTACACCACCGCCGAGCCCATTTTACAATTAACCGACCGTAACTTGGGAACCATTAGTCCTGGAGCGAAATGACTCGGGGTTCCGCTTCCCCGAGTGTGCCCTATGCCACCACCGAGTTCATTTTGCAATTAACCGGTCGTAACTCGGAAACCACTAGTCCTAGAGTGAAATATGGCTTGGGATGTGGCTTTCCCGAGTGCGCCCTACACCACCGCCGAGCTCATTTTAAAATTAACCGACCGTAACTCGGAAACCGCTAGTCCTGGAGTGAAATGGTTCGGGATTCCGTTTCCCTGAGTGTGTCCTATGCTACCACCGAGTTCATTTTGCAATTAACCAGTCGTAACTCGGAAACCGCTAGTCCTACAGCGAAACAGTTCTGGATTTGGCTTCCCTGAGTGTGCCCTACACCGTTACCGAGTTCATTTTACAATTAAACGACTGTAACTCGGGAACTGACATGGTTGTTGTATATAGACATGTCTGAGATTGGCGTCGTCTTGCCTGAAGAGAATCAGGACATTCTCGTTGTCTCGGACCACCTGCTTTGGTATCCTGCTGTAGGTCTGACACAGGTAAGTGACGTCCACGCCAACGTCATCATGTTTTCGGTGAACCAGCAGATTGCAGAAAAACGGTTGGTTTTAGCGAAAACATCATACGGATCCTTCTTGTAGAAATTTTTGAACGCGATTTTCATGTAACTGCAGTATTCTAGTTGATAAAGCATTTATTATTGAAGAGCATTGGGCAGAAATCATTATGTTGAGCCCACAATTTCTTGCAAATTATGCTAAAAGCATGAAATTTGGTACACAAGTCTTTCTTAGCAGCACAAATCGAACCCACCATGAACCCCCCATGAAATGTCCCTCAAGGGGCGCCAGCGCTCCCCTGTGCGCACTATCTGAGGCTTGATCCACAAATTCTTGCAGATCGATCTAAAAACGTGAAATTTGGTACACAAGTAATTCTTAACAGCATAAATCAAATCCCCATGATATACCCCCCCCCCCCAAGGCCCCCAGCGCCCCCCTGTGCTCACTTCCTGAGGCTTGATCAACAAACACTTGCAAATCGAGCTAAAAGCTTGAAATTTGGTTCACAAGTCATTCTTAGCAGTACAAATCGAACAAGCCATGGAATTCCCATGAAATCCCGCAAAGGGCGTCCAGCATCCCCCGGTGCCTTCACTGAGGTTTGACCAATAAATTCTTGCAGATCGAGCTAAAAGCATGAAACTTGGCACACACGTCATTTTTAGCAGCACAAATCAACCAACCATGGGACCCCCACGAAATTAGCCAAAGCCTCCCCCCCCCTCCAGTGCTTCCCTGTGCCCCCTCCCGGATGCTTGACTAAACAAATTCTTGCAGATCAAGCGAAATGCTTTAGTTGTGGCACACGAGTCATTCTTAGTAGTATACATTGGACCATTCATGGAATCCTCATGAAATATCCCCAATCCCCCCCCCCCCCCCAGTGAACCCGCCCCCTCCCTGCGGCTTGACCAACAAATTATTGCAGATCGAGCTCAAAACATGAGATTTGGTATGCAAGTCATTCATAGTAGTACAAAATTAACTAGCTATGGAACCCCCTCAAGATAATCTACAAGGCACCACAGAAGCCCCCTTGCGCCCCGTCCATGAGTTCTGTCCAACAAATTCTTGCAGATAGTGCTAAAACAATGAAATTTGGTACACGAGTTATTGTTAGCAGTAGAAATGAAACTAGCTTTGGAACTTCCGCAAAATCTTTCAAGGCCTCTCAGTGTTTCCCCCTA
>JAHWFP010077941.1:38921-50440 GCA_023313725.1 Lithobius niger
ACTGCAAATAATAAGTTATGTACCAATTCATGTTTTAGGGCGATCAGCACGAAATTGTTTATCAATAACCTAAGTGAGTGTGGTTGGGGACAGGAAGGGGCCATAGGGGGTATCTCGAGAGTTCCATCGCTTGCTCGATTTATAAGTTAAGAATTAACTTGTGTACCATATATTTCATGACTTTTAGCTCGATGTTCATGATTAGTTCAAATTCAGGCCCGTAACAGCTGTTCTACACCTGGAGATCAAACCAATGAACCGATGCTCAAGTTTTAGAGCTTAAAACGTACATACATATGAAGAAGGCCTATTGCCTTTTGAACGCTATTTTAATGTGACTGCACTTATTGTTGGTCTTCTTATTCGGGGAATTTTGCTCTCACCTAGAGATCGAACTAAAGAACCGATTTAAAATTTTTATTCCTTAAAATAGAGTATTAAAAAGGCTGTCTTATAACAGTTATTTTAAGGAGATTACAGCATTATTTTCTGTGTTATTCTTGCTGAAACAAGAAAAAAATAATGGATATTAGTATTAAGAATGCTTAGGCGCATAAAATACGAATGTCAGCCTTAAAAAACTTAAAGCCATAAAGGAATAGATATTAGAAAAAGACATGTAAGCCATCAGCGTAGCACTAATACGTGAAAAAGAATCACCAGGTTGTTTTTTTGGGATGCTGGAGATTCTTTTACACGTATTAGTGCGATGCTGATGGCTTACATGTCTTTTTGTAATATCTATTCCTTTAGGGCTTTAAGGTTTTTAAGGCTTACATCCGTATTTTATACGCTTAAGTGTTTTTGATACTAATAAGTTTTATTGTAACTAATTGTTATTGTTGATTGTAAATATCGTGTTATACCTGTCACAGCTCACTGCCTTCTTTTTCATCAAATTCCATAAATTTGTGTTGCTTTTTAATTTATCATTGCTTTCATTGCTACTTTCTGTTAAACAAAAGTTTATTGCTTTTTCTCTTCCTCAATACACTTGCGTGAATAGACCATCATCTACAGGAAGGAAGTGACATTTGACGTCATCGTAAAAATTGCAAGCTCGTAAGATAATTTGCTGCTGGTGATCATAACTCTTGCTGTGTAGAAAACGTTTACAACACCCAAGAGTCAGCTAGTCAATATCCGGCAATTTTATTGATTTTTAGCTTTGCGTGACTCATTTTGTTGCTGTCATCATGATCACGCAAACTGAGAGACAGGTTTGTCGATGATTCGCCGTTTAATGGACAACTTGAACATTACCTAACTTCAGTCTTCGGTGAGGTTAGATAAATGATCCATTCATTAAGTATGGCACCTTACTACCATTCACCAGTGGATAAACGGCCGATAGTTGAGAAATTAAAAAAACAGAATACCTATGTTCCATCAGTGAGCATTCCTGGCTGGGACAATATTCATAACACTAATTACAGCTGTTTCCACCGATTATTCTGGCTTAGTGCTGTTATCCTGGCTACTTGTCTTTGTTCCTGGCACATCAGTAACAGGATAAGGCTTTACCTTTCCCACCCTGTGGCCTGGAAATTATCAATGGCACAAACAGAATTTGTGGAATTCCCTTCAATTACCTTGTGTCCCAAATTTGTTCCAACTTTTTTCTACACGAAAGGAGCTGGAGAGAACCAGTCTTCTCTCGTCAATGTGCTTCAAAATAATTTTGCAAGCCTAGGAAAAACTTGGGATGAATTGTGGGCAGAATTGATCACTATTGATGAACAGAATGTTAAAATATCGACACACGTAAGTTTGGAAAATTTTAACATGCTAATATATGGTCGTAAGTTGGTCTTTTTCTAATTGCGCCAGTCTAGCCATGGAAGGATTTTTTTGTGAACCTAGAACGAACCAGGTTTCAGACTCCTTTCAGTCTAGGATTCTAGGGGAGTACCACTAGCTCCCTCAGCAAGGTCCAAGGCGAGTCCCTGAAGCCAGCGATTTTCCAAATTTCTAGATGCATTTGATTTACTTTCTATATATTTAAGACACTAAAGCATAACAATATTAAATGATATTAAATTCTACACAGATCTAGCGAGTAGGTTTAAACAATACTGCTCAAAAGTCTCAATTCTCCATTCCACAAAAACCACCAGTTGTGGTACTCATCGTTTCCCTTGTACCCCTCCTCAGTTTTCGGCCTGGTTCTACATCTTTCACCATTTTGCAGACTTCAAAGTTGATGTTGGAGTAAATAAAGGCTCTTAAAAATGCGTCGATTAAGCATTTCTATGAAGTAACCGATCACTTACAAATGTTGTTTGAATGAAGGATGGAGGTAAAAAAAAAAGGCTGCAAACACTGTCCGGTAAATAACAGATGGCAATGAGCATCTCTTTTATAACATGACTAAAAAAAATTTAAAATTGAGTTATATTTTTTAATAACCATAAAGCTTAAATGTACCCATAACACACTAATCGGTGTATTGGGCGTTGGTCTGTAAGAGTTACATGTGTAGAACAATGAGAAGGCATCTGCCAACCTCTTTTCCTAACGTTGACTATTTTTACGGTAAGGAAGACCAGGAATTATTATTCATATATAGTTTTGATCACTGATAAGAACAAAAGGCACCACTGAGACATGAGTGAAAAGATTTGACCACGACCACTCTAATAGATTCCATGAGTGTTACAGATATAGGTTTGCTTAATAAATTGCGATGTAGCTTGTAAGTTGGGGGGTCAGGCTGTTAAGATCACCTGTCACCTAAGCCTTATTCTCAGTGAACAATCGTAGAGTTATCTTTAGTAAGGTTCATTCATTGTCCACACGGCCATTTCTGTGATGATAGTGGTTCACGGCTCTAGTAAGCAAGGTGATACTGCAGGTAAAGTGAGGAGAGGAGAGGCTCAACTAGGGTTCCGGTTTCGATCTGGTCGACCTTGAAAATCAACAGTATTAAAAAGTTCACCATTCTCTTCTAGGAAATTGGAAATAAGCCATCAGCGAAAATTAAACACTAGAAAAAACGTAGTTCAGTAAGCCACCTTTATGCACTTACGTTTCGTCGGAGTGGCGTGACCCGGATTCAAACTGGCATAAGGGTTAAGGTGCTTTGCAAGTGTAGTGGGGACGAACTGGGTTACCGGTTCGAATCCGGATTATGCCACTCCGACGAAACGTAAGTGCATAAAGGTGGATTACTGAACTACTTTATTTCTAGTGTATAATTTTCGCTGATGGCGTATTTCGAATTTTCCTTAATATTATTTACAGCAATTTATGTATATTTATTCTCCTTCATCGAGCCTTTTTTGTGTATGATTTGTCTTCCCTCTCCGTTGTCTATGGCCAAGAACATTCGGTCGAATGGAGTACTGGTCATAGTTGTGACTTTAATAACGGGTTCAGTGAGTTATCTTTATGCCAGTGAAGGATGTGGCCATAGCGATTAAGGCGCTATGCAAGTGAGCTGGGGACGAACTGGGTTGTCGGTTCGAATCCCGGTCATGCCACTCCGACGAAACGTAAGTGCATAAAGGTGGCGCTTACTGAACTACGTTATCACTAGTGTATGACTTTCGCTGTTGGCTTATTTCCAATAATATTATTTACAGCGATTTATGTCTATTTATTTCTCATTCACTTCCAGTTCCCCAAACAAAATAAGTGAAGGATAAATTTGTAGGTGTTTCTAGACGTGAAATGTAAAATGTAAAATAGAAATGTAAAATCGTTAATGTAAACTTGCGCAATAAAATAAAATATTAATGCACCTGCACCCAACCGAATTACAATTTTTTACGTGAAATTTTTTATTTTTAATAAAATTCTTCTCTGTTCGTAAGCTTAGGCATTCGAATAATAAACATTACGATTCTAAGAAGGATAATTGGAACAGGATAGGCTTATTGGGCATTGGGCATGTTTACTTAAAAATACAGCAACATAGCCTAAACAAACTCTTCTGGCACAAACTCAAATGATAGTTCAAACACAGTTATCTAACACTCATTATCTAAAACCGAAAATTAGGTCTAATATCACAGTTACACTTGAAGCAGTTCACCCATATGTCTAATTTAGGGCTTAATATGCTTACAAATGTCAAGATATTTTTCAAAAACAATCCAAGAAATGGTTGAGTTGAGAAAGTATACCCAAAGCAGGCCCTTTGGTAAACAAAAAACCCACCAAGTTTCAGGCATTGACCATGTGTGATATCAAAAATGAGCAAAGTTTCCACTAATCAGACACTAAATTCAACTTTAAGTTCGACACATACCTATATGTACTTGCTTTTTTTTTTATTACATTGAATGCTTCGGCACTGTCTTATTTTTTTCGAATATTTAGCAGTTTACAAATTTTTCTTATTAGCAGTTATCATTTTCATTGTTTGAGGGACTGAGTTTTAACGTTGATGTTGAAAAACTAATGAAACAACAACAATAACAAAGACAATTGAAATTGGTTGCATAGCATTCTTCAAAATGAATGGCTTGTAATGCGTCAAGTTTAAAAGTTGAGTTTTATATCTACTGAGTGGAAGCTTGGCTCGTTTTTGAAATCACAGACGTTCAATGGCTGAAACTTGGCAATTTTTTTGTTGTTTTCAATTTATTGTCTTTGGTTTAGACATCAGGACTTTCGGTAGCTGCGCTGAATGTGTTTATGCGTAACTTATTTCTGGTTTCTTTGAGGTTTTGGTTGTAACGTTTTGTTGACGCTTTACAGCTGAAGTTTAAAACTTGAGTAATTTCAATATTGATTTTTGTTTAGAATCATCTCTTTTTGGTAACGGACGTTGTGATTTTATGATTTTGCATGTAAAAAAAAATTATTCAACTAGTAGAAATTTCGAGAAGGATTCTATACCACACGCCATGGCTGTTTGCTGTGACGTGCATATCACGTGACTGGGCTAGTCCAATCAGACGGCCAAACAGCCGTTGGTCTCGTTCGTCATTGGTTAACTCATGGTGACGTCACGGCAAACAACCATTGCGCATGGTTTGGACACGCGTTAGTATGTCGCCGCCTAGTAGACGAGATTTAATTGTTGTCAAAGCTTAATTGTCTTAGAGCTTAATTGTTGGTAGATGGCGGCTCACTAGCAGATTGTGTCGTTTAATTGTAAATTATACCTGATTTCATCATACTGGTGTAAATTCTCGATGCGTAAGAAATCGTTGCAAATATATAGTGGGAATCAGGTGTCTTGGGTCCAGTAACGAAGAAACCTCAACATTAAAGTGTGGGAACGTATCCTTTATGGAGAAAAAGTGCCCTCAATAACGTTGATCCAGACACACAACGCCAAGCAGATGATTTAATGTTGTTGGTGCTTAATGGTTAGAGTGTAATTATTAGAGCGTGTATTATTGTTGTCAGATAGTGGCTCACTAGCAGACTATCTTTTAACTGTACCGAGCTTACACATGATTTCAGCATACTGGTTTAAATTCCCCACGCGGTAGATATCTTTGCAAATCGTTGGAATCAGGGGTCTCGGGTCCAGTAACGAAGAAAGCCTCAACATTAAAGTGTGGGAACGTGTCCTTTGTGGATAAAAAGTGCCCTCAGTAACGGTGATTTGTGTTACTAGCTAGCTAGTTACCTTTAGCTAAGGTCAGGGCTCCCATGTTATTTCTCAAGGGATATAAAGATACGTCTACAGCTCGTTAGGAAAAGTTTGCGTATCTAAATTTTGGCACACAGGTAAAGAGTAGTACGGGGAAGGGCTATTTTGTAAAATGGGGGTTGCAGCTAAAAGCACGTGGCTCTGAAGTGGGGTGTAAATACAAAATTATTGTTGTAACCATTGTTTGTATTGTCATCCAACAATTTATCATAACACGCTTAAAGTATTATACGCACATCGTTTCAGTACTTAATTGTCAGAATACATTGTTGCTGTTAAGTGGTTTCGTTTGTACAGTGTACTCAGTAGGTTGTAGTATGATTGTAGTTAATAGTGGGTGGTACGGATTAGGGCCATGGCCCTGAATAAAATATTTACACGGCCGTGTATATTAGAGTTTGTTTGCGCACGAGAATTTTCAAAAACTGGTCCGGAGGCGGAAGAGGCGGAGAAGGAGCGGCTAACAATATGAAAATGTCACAATGCTGCAACATGTAACAATGGTACAATAAAGAGACGTGGCGCACAAGACGAATTTAATTAGAACTCACTCCAACAAGATGCAACGATGTTTGGGCACTTGAATTGTTTCCGCGATTGTTGGCTACGATATTGCATCTGCCTGCAACAATGCAAAACCAACTGCCCATCAAGATGACACATGCTAAATCTAGACACACGCTAGTGCGTTGCCGTAAAATAATAGACATGGCACGAAGCTTGGGCGGAACATGAATCTAATTATACGCATTTCTAACGGTCAGTTTTTTTCGCAAACAAAATTGCGTGGACAGTGTACATACTGTACAAATGATAGACCTGGCCATAGCAATTACAACAAGAAAGAAGAGAAAAAAGCCAACAAATTAACTGAACAAAAAACGGCTTCGCCATTTAGAAAAAAAACATTAGAGCTCGTTTCCCTATACTCACAGTTGTCAAGGAACACGAATAAAAACGGATTAGAGTTCACTCGAACGCAACGAACTATAATTTGAACTCCAATTCCAGGAAAAAAGGATTGTAACATGCCAGCCTCCGTGCACACGCATACATGTATAGAGTTCCGGTAAAAAAAACCGCTCTTTTCGTTATATCGAGGGTCATAATAACAACCATGGAGAAATACAGTTATCTCGAAAACTACTAAACGGATTTTCATGAAACAAAGACTGAAATGCTTATTAGATTGTCAACTGTATTTCTACCATTATTAAATACTACGTTAACTGGCTGAAGTAATTGGCCGAGCGAGAAAAACTTGATAATATCTGATGATATCTCGAAAACTAGTGGAAGGAGTTTCATGAAACAAAGACTGAATTGCATATTATATTTTGCTGCTTAATATTGCATGTCATACGTATAGAAATATAGCATATACCATAACAATTAATCCAGTTTTTGTTTTATTCAATTCTATCCAGTAGTTTATGAGATATATTATTAGTTATCAAACCGTGTTGCTCGCTGGGCCAATTATGTTTAGCTACTTACCATTACATGTAACACGTATTGAAATATAGCTGATATCATAATAAGAAACCCAGTTTTGTTTCATTCAATTCTGTCCAGTAGTTTTTGAGATATCAACATTTTCGTTCAGAGTCACATACATTAATCCTGGAACTTTTTCCGTATAACGAAGGCGTTTTTTTTTGTCCGGAACTGGACATAACTAATGGAACAAACAAAACGAATGGATATTTCGCACAAAAAAATACGTACACAAAAATAAAACATACACACGTACATGAACGAGAACAAAAACATAAACTCAATAACACATGCAAAACAGAAGCCACAAACAGCAAAACGCATACAAAATTGAAAGATTAAAAATACATACATAGAATGAACGCGTAATAATCCCATGAACTAAAACAAAAACCATAAACACACAGGCAAAAAATTGCCTTAAATGGGCGTCTGCTTTTTTTCAAAAATTGTAAATGCACACAAAATACACATATAGCCACTCACACGAAACAGACTTAAAATGTAAAACACAGACGAATTATAAAAAAAAGCCTGTATAATACACAAATTAAGTGCGTACACGGACAAACACTAAACATTTCAAATACAAACTGCGTTCACTTTCTACATAACCATTAAGTAAAACGAGTCATTGTTCATTGGAATTGGAGTTCAAATTATAGTTCGTTGCGTTCGAGTGAATTCTAATTCGTTTTTATTCGTGTTCCTTGACAGCTGTGAGTATGGGGATACGAGCTCTAATGTTTTTTTTTTCTAAACGGCGAAGCCGTTTTTTGTTCAGTTAATTATTATTCCGACTCACAACAACAACAAATCCCACTAAGAGAAATGTTCTAGTTTTCATTTAACTTTCGAACTATTAGTAGGTGCAATTAACTTGGCTAATAGAATTAACCTTGGCCGCCTTTCCTTGGTTGAATGACATCACTACTTTCAAAGGCTGACAATTTCTGGAAACTAGGCGGCTTCTGTTATACCAGTTTTGGTTTTGGGTGGATAGATAATTACTCCAAAAAAGGAGCCTAGTATGAAAAATGAGGAAACTGAACATTTCAGATCTTGGAGAAATAATTCTCGTGTTATTTGTTTGTTGATGGGTATGGCAGATTTTCTCAATTTAGCAATACAAATGCAATTTAATTGTTAGTATGGAGGAGTTATACAAGGCAGGTAAATGCCATGACAGTACGTCAATTCCGGTTAACCGATCAACGTATCACATACACTTACGTAAACACGAGATACGCGATCCATATAATGCTTTTAACAATACCGAACAATAACTTTAGGGTTACGAACAATACTTTACCAATCCACAGTCCTCCTACGCGCCAGTTAGCTCACTGACACAAGGATCCTTCATTCCCAAGCCACCAATGGTAAGCAGAATTAGTGCCTTCCATTTCGTAAGGTCCTCCGAGACGTTCGCATTCGGCTTCTTAAAGTTTACGGAAATAAACGTGGCTTTCGGGCCACCAGTAGCTAGGTAGCCAGTTAGTAAAATGAAATCAACGATCTTTGGTAGCATTTTACCCTAGAAAGAGTCGTTCGACAAACCAAAACCGTTATCTTGCGTGGGACGTAATACCAGACTGTCCCACAAGAGTGCAACCATATTTGTCGCATACAAGTATTTTACCCAGCTACTCGTTGTAGTGTATAAAATTTTTGCTCCAGATAAAGATACATTTGTATGCTTGCTACCAGCTGCATGAACAACAACAATGAAAATACACCATCTTAGCGGCAACTTGCTAGCGCGTGTCTTGATTCCACTATTAGCAGTGGTTCTTAGTACTGGTAAGACAACGGTTTCATTGTTTTTGCAGTGTGTATTCAGAAAAGTCCCTCACATCGTCGTAGGGCAGATGTGGGCAGATGTGGGCAGGTCCAGTTATGGGTTTGTGCTCCCTAAATACAAAATAACAACTTTACAAAATTAATCAACGGCTGCAACAATGAAAGAGTAGTACAAAGACAAAAAAAAGCAACGTTTTTGAATGACCGTGCGTGCAAAATGGAAATGGAAATGGAAATGGAAAATGGAAAAGGTGTACAGGATGAGGACACCCTAGCACATTATGAATTCAAACCTCACACCAGCACAAAGGGCCGTTGCTGTGGTGTGTGGATTGTCACCAGCCACCGTTTGGCACAAACTGTGCCAACCTTACTGGCGCAAATAAGTGCCACCATTACGGCCACAGATTGTGCAAGTGCTTCACCCTGATGACCCACAAAGACGAATGGACCGGTGCAATCAGATGCTCATCCACATTGACGAAGACCTACATTCCTGCAGCAGATTATATTTACCGATGAAGCAAAGTTCACACGTGACGGAATTGCAAATAGACGTAATCAAAACTTTTGGGCGTCCACCAATCTACACTGAATAATAGAGGGTCACAACCAGGTGCAGTGGCCTGTGTATGTGTGGTAATGCATCTATGGCAACCAAATTCTTGGCCCTGTATTCTACGATGGCAACCTAAATGGTCAGCGATACCTTGCAATATTACAGAATACAATCGGTGAATGGACTGATGACCTGCCTCTTCATGTTTTGGAGCAAACCCGGTTTCTGCAAGATGGTGCCCCACCTCACAGGATAATTGCTGTCTCAGAATTCCTGCAGAACACCTTTGGGGCTCAGTGGCTGGGCCAGTTTGGAACGGTGCGATGGCCTGCTCGCTTACTGGACTTAACATCTTGTGACTTTTTCCTGTGGCATTCATTTGAAAGAAGGAGTTTATGCCACCCGACCACACAGTCTGCTTGACCTCAGGAATCGTGTTACAGCTGCGTTTCAGCAAGAGACCAATGAACTGTTGGAAGTGTATCTCACAATCTGTACAAACTTGCTGCCGGCGTGCGTGGTCATGCAGTGGGCGCATATTAAGCATATCATTTAGTAACCTGTTTGTGTTTTGTTTGTCACGCCACAGTCGAAATGAGGATGGGCACGACATCACCTGTCACCTGTGTCCCTACACACAACGCAGGGTTTGTTTCACAGGATCTGCAAGGACATATCGCCTTGCGCTTGCTACAATGTGTTAACGCTACATTATCGTTAGCTCTTGTTTTCTGCAATGAAAATGGTAGTGGTGGTAGTATCACATGCCTTCCTATTGTTTCGGTTTATTCCGTTAGAATGGCGCTATTGTATGCTTACGCACAGGTGTGCACAGTGAAGATCCCAGGGGTTGGAATGCCTGCTTAATTTTGCCTTATCTCCTTAACATCTTGATCGATTTCCATTCTGTTTTCTTTACTGTCTTTCATTCTCAGTCTTCACATGTTTGCAGTTTCAACTATGTGTCTATTGTTAACACGTACGGAGATAGCAGCTTGATGACCTTGAAGAATAGACCCAAGATCATCTCAGGTTACACCAATGGTTCGTCCCTAACATCCTTAACATGATTACGAAACTGGTATGTGCACTAATGTAAGAAGTGGAAACGGAGCCAGTAGCACAGGCGAAAATGGTAATAAAGAGCTAATATTTAGGTGTTAATAAAATTAACGGGCGACACCATCATCAGAGAAATAAAAGAATAAAAAACAACTTACTTTACTAACTAATGGGCGTTCACCATGCAGGCGTTATTTGTGAACAGGCTTAGGGACGTGCGTGTGGGATGCGGGGAGCGTGGAGAATGGACCGAAATGGATCTTAATATGACACAATATAACCACATATGACGCATGTCACATACGTGAGGAGTTATTTACCCGGCCCCGTTGGGAATGTTGAGATGAAACACCCTGTATGTTCAGTAAGCCATTTTCTTAAAAGTAAGGATTTGATTGGGACAGAGTTCAGGTATACCTACAAGGACAATCGTTATTGATGTGCTGTACTCTAGTTTCCAGGTATCTTAGTAATTCATGCTTACTACAGGATAAGCAAATCCCCATGTAGTTACGGCGGGTTTTGCCAGCCATTAGTTACATGTTCGTCAAAAACACTGAGCGTACACCTGGCATCATTTCAGATGGGTTTCGTTATGCTGCGACATTGGGTTCACTCATAATTTCATTCCACTTTGACCTGGCATGTCACGACCGCAGCGATTAGACTTGTACTGTGTGTTTTGTTGATTAGCTTTCAGTGAGTTCTTGTGTTGGTATTACTCACTGTGGTGGCCATGAGGACAATCACTGATTAATTTGCAACCTCTTTTCATTACGTGTACTAGTACTTAACCAAATGTATATACCACAAATCGCCTATTAAATGCTCACGAGCTGCTAAAATTAATTCGATAAAAAAGGGGATGGGGAGGGCGAGCCGTAATGTGGTGTTTAGGCCTAACTCCAATTACAGCAACCTCCCCCCCCAGGAGCTGCAACTAGGTTAGTTTACGATAAAAATAACCAACAGTTAAAGCCCCCCCCC
>JAHWFP010077943.1:0-18764 GCA_023313725.1 Lithobius niger
GTAAAAGCCAATTAGGTACAATTTACTCGCTATTTTTCTGGATGTTTACTATTTACTACTTTACTAGCTATTTTAATAGCTATTTTACTAGCTATTTACAAAGCTATTTTTGTATCTTCCACCTTCTAAATCAAATATTGGAGTTAAGAGACGTACTGACGTTAAGAGACGTTAAGGCCTTTCCCTACCCCCAGTTATCGCTTTGGCTTGAGCAATCCGTAACTTGGTGAAAAATTACTGTCCTTCGTACATGACGTCATTTAACCCTTTAATGTCCATGCCAAACTGGATATTTCTTTTTTAAAGTCCATATAATAATTGGGTCGGTCGCGGGATTCGATCCCACATCCTCTTGGTTTGGAGACGAAGACGCTGGCCACTGGCCTGTTGCTGTCCGCTTTACTCGGGGTCCCCGGGGACCCCTCACAAAGCTCGCGTTGCGCGTTGGGACTTAGTTTTTAAAGGGACGCCAGGCTATAAAGGGTTAAGACATGCCTTTGCGATGACCGCACAGAGCATATTGTTAGTGTAGGCAATAATGTGCCAATTCCAACTTCTTTTCAAGGCCACAACGTCCCAGTTTCAACTTCAAGCCAAAGAATGGACACACTCGCACGTTTTCATTGTTCCCCTTTCGGGGGTTGTCGTTGTCTTCATTTCTGCTATGAGACTTTGGTTTATAATGTAAGATTTATGCCTAATTTAGTTTCTTTACCATCGATGCAACCTAGTGTATAAGTTGCCAGGGTTTGAGCTTTGGAGTTGAAACACTCTCACGTCGCTTTGTCGCGTATACTGACGGTAAATCATCAAACCAAACAGCATCAAACCAAATTATATGCCAAGTCAACAGCAATCTTGAAACGATGGCCTACTGCAAGTTGGGGAAAGGTGGCTTGATGGTTATTACGAATATTCCATATGCCAGAGGTCCCGATTTCAACCCTGAGAACTACCTTAGTGACGCCTCGTCCTTATATTGATTGTGATATTTGGAGATCCTAGCAATTTCCGATTGCAATTACCTAGCAAATTGTCCATCTCTCCTTCAGATGGCATAGATAATATCTATCATATCAAAAACCAAAACTGTTAAAAGGGGCCGCCAAGTTCCGAATCCTTCGGCCCTTCAAAGGAGTGATATCAACACACCAAACATTCGCCAAGTTAATCGCACCGCTTAATAGTTCGAAGGTTAAATGAAAACTAGAACATTGCTACTTTCGGTAGCAATGTTGAAGTTTTCATTTAACGTCCGAAGTATTATTCGGTGCGATTAAGTTGGCGAATGTTTTGGTGTGTTGATATCACTCCTTTGAAGGGCCAAACCATTCGGGACTTGGCGGCCCCTTTTACCAGTTTTTGTTTTTGATATCATATCACTCCTTTTTTTTTAAATTGTGTATTTGCTCAACTCCACTACTGTGGAGATGTGTACTATAAAGTGCCACGTCAACAAGAAATTGGTTTTCAACAATTTGCTACTACCTTTTGCCTATAGGTCGAACCATTCTCAACTTAGTCACCTTTTTATGGGTTTTTGGTTTGGTTTTAATTTTGTTATAATTTGTATTACAATATTTAGTTAGTTTTGGTGTGCTGGTATCACTCCTTTGAAGGGCCGAACCACTCTCAACTTAGTGGCCTCGTTACCTGTTTTTGGCTTTGTTTATTTTGCTTTGTTTTTACAGTTGGTTTATTTTTCGTGAATTAGACGTGAATACAATTTCTTTGCAACGTTGTTTAGATTTATCGTGATGCACTAGAGTGTGTATAGGAACGTACGTCAGTATCCACGTTCTCATTGTCCGAACTTTGGCCGTCCAATGAGAGACGATACCGACAATACTAACAATGGTGATACCAATATTTTCGTACTTACGCGTCCTTTCACGCCATCCCTGATACGCCCCCAGGCTCCAAACCATAAAAGGTATGCAGTTCGTATTGTACTGCACCCATTCGTCCAATTTCATAGCTGGAAGCCTCCCCGTTATCTCGGTATCGACGAATAATCACCCTATGGGATTTAACATGGGGATGAGCGAATTAGCTAGCTAGCTATCACATTTACAACGTTATTGAGGGTCAGATTTTGCATAGAAAGCAGCTTAGCTGGCATTCCTACACGAGTTACTTTTTGTCAGGTGGGTCATTCTTCTCGATTTCAACACAATTTAAGCTTTTGTACCGCATTATTATTTTCCCCAAGTTCCTGAAATGTGTCCAACTATGCTTCAAGATATAAGACACTGACGCTATGGCGCCGCGCTACAATGGTTTACAACCTCGACAATTGAACTGATGTGATGTTTGTTGTGATGATTGTTGCCTAACTTGGCGCGACACACTAGCGTGTGTCTAGATGGCGGGGAGCGCTTCAAACATCCAGAGAAGGACCCTGTGACGCCTCGAGCTCGTATTAATTGTGGTATTAACAGATCCTAGTAATATCCGATTGGAATTAGCTAGAAAATTTGTCCGTCTCTCCTAATGGCATAGCTATGGCTGGGAACGCGTCAAACATCCCGAGTAGTTTAGTGCATTTGAGGCAAAACCCAAATTCCCTGGTTCTTTCCCGGATTCATAACGACACGAATATTTTTCTTCGTTACTGCTGTTCACTTGTCATTTTTAGCGGTTTTGTTGTGTTTCTTCGTTTTAGTATTCTCTACAGCGAAAGCTTGGCAAAGTCCCCGCCAAGCCTGCCGGCCAGAGTAGCGTGAGAGGCTACCATGCTCCTTCAGCGGCTATGGGAACTATTCTGGCCAATTCTGGACAATCTTTCGGCCCCGACGATGATCGGAGGTTTCCCAGATCGAATCTCCGGGTTGGCACCTCCCTTTACCAGATACTTCTTCTTCTCTAAAAAGTCTGGTAATGTTCAAACTTGAGCCAGTTCAGCCATACGAGCATTCAATTGCTTCGGCTGACTGAAGGCTCAAAGAAATTAATTTAAAAGAAAAACTATAGCAACGACTTTGTCTGTGTCTGTCGTCTTTTTCAACTCAGGAACGGTACAAGATAGAGACAAACGGTTGTCACCATTAGATTCAGCGTCCAAAAATGAGTTGGAAGGAATAAAAAAAAACCGGAAGTATGAAGCAACAAGTGGGCCCACCCTCTGTGGAATGGACTAGATAGAGACAACTGGTTTTCACCACTAGATTCAACGTCCAAAAATTAGTTGAAAGGAATTTTAAAAAACCGGAAGTATGAAGCAGAAGTGGCCGGAAGTGGCCAACAAGTATGTCCATCCTCTGTGGAATGGATAGATAGAGACAAACTAGATTCAGCGTCCAAAAACATTTAGTTAAAAGGAATAAAAAGAAACCGGAAGTATGCAGCAGAAGTGGCCGGAAGTGGCCAACAAGTGTGCACGTCCGCTGTGGAATGGACTAGATACAGGCAATTGGTTTTCACCACTAGATTCAGCGTCCACAAATTAGTTAAAAGGAATAAAAAAAAAACCGGAAGTATGAAGCAGAAGTGGCCAACAAGTGGGCCCACCCTCTGTGGAATGGACTAGATAGGGGCAATTGGTTTTCACCACTAGATTCAGCGTCCACAAATTAGTTGAATGGAATAACAAAAAAACCGGAAGTATGAAGCAGAAGTGGCCGGAAGTGGCCAACAAGTGTGTCCACCCTCTGTGGAATGGGCACTATAGATAGAGGCGAACGGTTTTTACCACTAGATTCAGTGTTCGAAAATTAGTTAAAATATATTTAAAAAACCGGAAGTATGAAGCAGAAGTGGCCTGAAAATGACGCAGGTGTACAGAAGACTAGTTGCGACTAGGTAGTTGATGCCCTCGTTTGTTTTACTGAATGTTTTATGGATTCTTACCATTTCCTTCTAAAAGAGTAAACACTTTTTGTCTGGTCGTCATTTTTATAGGTCTTCGGTTATTTTTCAGAAAAGAGAGATGAATTTTTAAATTTTATCGGCAAGCGTGGGAACTGGACACGTGCTGAGTCATTGAAACAATCCCGAGGCCATTTTAGCCGCCGAAAAACGAATACACCCACCCACGCGCAGATGCTGTAGCGTGAGGCTACAATAAAAGCCAAAAAAAAAAAAAACTTGTACCACTCCGTGCACTCAAGACAGTAATTTGTTGGAGGCACTTGCAAGTATTATTGTATGAGAAACCTAAGTGTTATTGCCGTTTCGCCAAACTTTGCTCTTTCCTGTCCATTTTCTTTGCTGATAATAAATTTCTCGCTTTCACAATTCCTCGAAGGAATGTTCCGGACAAATGAAAGTGATGAAAACTGGTACCATAAAAATAAATCAATAAATTAAAAAAATAAATCATTTCTTCTACGGCTTTTAACTTAAAACGGGTTCGTTTGAGTTAGCGAAATATTTATTTTTTTTCTAAATTTGTTTGCTTAGTGTTGGAATTGGGTAAAGGATATGAAAGCTAATTGGATGAAATGTAAGTGCATAAAGGTGCATAATAGTACGTTATTTATAGTGTACGATTTTATTTGCTGACTTATTAATAAGAGGGGGGGGGGGGGAATTGAGGCTTAATGGCGCGTCGACAACTTGGTCATTAGCGCCAACCTCAGTCACAGTGCAGTGGTCCGGGTTGCCACTGCACCACACATTACAGAGATGTTATTCAAACCCCTAATCTAAATCTTGTCATACATCTGTACCTCCTGCAAAAATTGAAAAACACCGGACAGGAGGACAGACTTATCGCCCAACTGACGCGAAATGTCATGCGGAAGATGGAAACGACGACGAACACCATCAAGATGGCGACAATCAACAAGTAAGTGGCGGACCGTAAGTGGCCGCCGACACCAATAACATTCAGGAGGGGCAACCCTCCGCAAAAGGAAACAGTGAGTAAGTCGAGTGTGACCAATGCGCAAACGGGCCAACACCACCTCCTCACGGCGACTGCGGCGACACGCCGAGTGCCATTCCCCAACAGTGCCTTTAATAGCTCGTAATTTATTGCCGTCCTGTCCATCCCACGAGGCTTGCCAAAAAGCCTGTAACCTCAGACGCAGAGTTGGAAAAGCGTCCGAGGGAACAAGGCTGAGATCCCTTCCGAGAGGGCCAGAAAGGGCCCCTTTTGCTGCAGAATCCGCTTGCTCATTTCCACCTATCCCAACATGGCCCGGGATCCAGCAGAAAAGCACGGTTTTCCGCTGGCCAGGCAAGCGGGAAAGCAAAGCTTGGACACGTTGTGTCAAGGGGTTCCGAGGATTGTAATTCGCCAAGGACTCCAGGGCACTCATGGAATCGCTAAAGATAATGAAATGCGTGCCCTGAAGGCCAAGGATCCATTCCACCGCCAAACCGAGAGCCAAAAGCTCTGCAGAAAACACAGAATAGCCTGATGGAAGGCGATGGGCAACCGTCACTCCCTTACAAACACAAGCACAAGCCACGCCAGCGTCCGACTTCGACCCATCAGTAAACAGCCGCTGATAACCGGCGTACTGAGAACATAGCCGCCGGAACTCCTGTAAGTACCTTGCTGGTAGAGTGGAACCCTTCGGGAGGGACGCCAGAGCGAAAATGAAAATGCCACTTGGGACAAGCCAAGGGGCCACTGGCATCCCCCCAAGCCTCAAGATGGTGGGCATTTCAAAGGCTATCTCCTGACAGGACTGCTGGAGCCTATCGCGGAAATCACCCTTACCCACCCTGCGTCTACCGACTCGCAAGTCTGGCCCAAAAACCATGGACCAAGCAGGACTGGATTCCACAGCACGTAAACGCACAGCATACTGAATGGCCAACCCTCGCCGACGAATGGCCAAAGGTGGCTCCGAGGCCTCAGCATAGAGGCTGACCACTGGAGAAGTTCGAAATGCCCCAGTCGCCACACGCAGGCCACTGTGATGCACAGTGTCCAACACCTGGAGAGTCGAGTCACTAGCCGAACCATACACCATGCACGCATAATCAAGTTTGCTGCGGACAAGGGCTCTGTAGAGGCGCAACATGGCAGTGCGATCGGCACCCCATGAAGTGCCCGACAGAACCCGCAAGATGTTAAGTGCCCGCAAAGACTTGTCTTTAAGTTGGCGCAAGTGTGGAAGCCAAGATAACCTGGAATCGAACACCAGACCCAGGAAACGTGCCTGTGGGACAACAGGAATCTGCGCCTGCCCCAAGTACAGGCAAGGATCTGGGTGCAGTGTTCGTTGGCGGCAAAAGTGAATGCACACAGTCTTGTCCGGAGAAAACCGGAAACCATTACTGACCGCCCAGGTCTGGACTTTGTTAATCGCCAGCTGTAGCTGCCGCTCGCAGGTCTGCATGCGAGCTGCCCGAAAGCGCAGGCCGAAGTCATCGACAAACAATGACTGGGGAACAGCAGCTTGCTGAGCAATGGGGTTGATCCCAATAGCAAACAAGATGACACTAAGAACACCTCCTTGAGGCACACCATTCTCCAAGACAAACGGGCGGGAAAGAGTCGCCCCGACACGAACACGAAAAGAACGGCCTGAGAGGTAGGCGGAAAGCAACAGTGGCATCTGGCCCGTCAAGCCACAGTTATAGAGATTACGGAGAATCCCATAACGCCAGGTCGTATCATAAGCCTTCTCCAAGTCAAAGAAAACCTGAACCAGATGTTGACGCAGGCGAAAAGCCTCCCTCACATCCGATTCAAGGGCAACCAGATGATCGATGGTTGACCGAAAACGTCGAAAGCCACACTGGGACGCAGATAAGAATCCGCGTGATTCCAGCACCCAGACCAACCTCTCACTGACCATCCGTTCCATAAGTTTACAGACACAGCTAGTCAGAGCGATTGGGCGATAACTGGAAGGAGCAGTAGGGTCTTTGCCCGGTTTCACAATCGGGATGACCACTGCTGTCCTCCACGCTGCCGGAACAGAGCCTTCTGCCCACACACGGTTGAACATCTCCAGCAAGAACTGCTGGGAGGCAAGAGGCAGATGTTTCAACAGCTGATAGTGAACATCATCAGGCCCTGGGGCGGAGTCATGCGACTTGGACAAAGCGGAAACAAATTCCTGCCTGGTGAACGGTAAATTGTACTCCTCTAGCCCGTCGGAGCGAAAGTCTAGAGAGTGAGCACTGCAACACCACCATGTGCACGTGGCACAGGGTCTGCATCCAGACGGTAGACAGAGTAACCCCTAACAACCGGATTATCCGACGCCTTAAAGCAAGTTTCCTGAAGGCAGCAGCACAGAGGTCGCCAATGCGACAAAAGCAGCCGCAGCTCCTCTGCATGGGTCCGATAACTTTGGCAGTTCCACTGAACGATGGAATGCGCAGGCATTAGGACGGGCTTAAGACTGAATCATCCTCCTCAACTCCTTCCCTGGGCGACCCGAAAACATCTGAATCCTCCCCCGAATCAAAAGCCGGAGTGAGGTCCAGAACGAAGTTGTCCTCGGAAGGAGGAAAAATCCCAGGAGAAGTGGAACAGGAAATATCTCCCTGCTCCATGGGTAAAGGAGGATCAAATTGTGGAGGGGACGCAATGGACCCCTCAGCAAGCTGGTTGTTCGACGACTGTTTCACCTTCTCTCCTGGTGGCAACTTCCTCACGGGTGGTGCTGAGGATGTACCAGCAGGAGCCTTCTTCGACACTTTCCGTGGTGCACTCTGGGCGGGAGGAGGCTTAACTACAGCCTTAACCTGCCTGGGAACAGTTACAGGAACAGGAACAGGAACAGTTACAGGAACAGGAACAGTAGCAGGCTGGGCAGATGTCGACGGCAAGGCATCAACCGGTTTGGAAGAACCCAAAAGACCCTGCAAAGATGGATGTTGCTGGGTCAACAAAGTAACAAGCATGCCTACCGTCCTCGTCAAAGACCTGAGCTCAGCGCGCAAATCCGCTAAATCAGCAGACTCGCTAACTGGGCCAGGCAATGGCGCACTGCACACCTGTGCAAAAGATCTGGTCATCGGTGCTGCCGATAGTTTAGCTTTCTTCCGGGCCTCCGAATAGGAAAGCCCGTCCTTCACCTTCAATTCCTGCACACGACGTTCCTCTAAACACGGCAGTCCCGCGAAGAGGCCTGGTGCTGACCACCACAGTTGATGCACTGCTCTGGGCCAGCACAATCAGCGCCCTCATGGGCTGCCTGAGCACAGCTAACACAGGTAGGCTTACCTTTACACGAGCCGCTGGTGTAGCCGAAGCGTTGACAGCGGAAACACCGCATTGGATTCGGTACATAAGTCCTGACCTTCAACCGCAGGTAACCGGCAGTAATGTGCTGCGGTGCAACTGGCGTATCAAAGGTCAGGAAAAAGGTGTCAGTTGGCTGGGCACCATTCTCACCTTTCCGCGTCAAACGCTTCACAGCCGTAACGCCTTGTGACTTGAGTTCGTCCAGGATGATATCATCGCTGAGACCCCTCAAATCAAAGCACGTCACGACCCCCTTGCTGCTGTTTAAGGTACGATGCGGCTCCACACGCACCGGGCATAACCCCAGTGCACCCGCCTTCAAAAGCCTCTTTGCCTGAGCCCCATCCGCAACCTCAACAAGGTATCCCCCAGCACGGAGCCGAGAGACACTCTTCGGATCGGAACCACAGATCCCTTTGAGTGCTTTGTGGACAGCGAACGGACCGAGTTGTGTAACATCTCGGCCCTCGCCTGTCACTACCAAGAACTTCGGGACTTGGTCCCGACTCTTACCAATGTCTGGTAACTGGGCACCAGGCCCAACCATCTCAGGTTCCCTCCTCTGACGCTTGCTAGTGCGGCGAGGAGGGGAAGAATTTTGGGGGGAAGAAATTTTTGCAGGGGAGGGGGGAGAAGAAGTTGCCATGGAGAGCAAAAAGAAGTCGCGGCGGTGCGCCCCCCAGAAAAGAAAAACCCCGCGCGGCACTCGGGTGATGCAGGGCCGGAAGCCGCATATCCAGGGCCCTGCACCAGGAAGCTAACACCGCCGTCTATCTCGGTGAGGTGGCAGCCAAAGCATGCCGAGAGGCGAGGCCACCAAGGAAGCCGTACACACCACCTCCCTCGATAACCCAAACAGTTCGGGTCCGTGATGCAGATGGATACAGCACAAGCCGCCTCCCCACAACGACAGGACCCGAAAAGTCATAGCCGATTGACCTTAGGCCGGCTCGCCCAGGCCACCCGTCCTCCGGAATAAGGAGCCAAAGCCCGAAAGCCAGGATCTCCGCCTCCACGGATTACTAGGTTGCAGCACACGGCCAACGTGCTGGGGGATGAGGATGAAAAGCCCAGTGGCCAGAATGGGCAAATCGGAATCAAACCCAAAAGGGGATTCAAACCGCCAAACATCCTCTAAGCAGCCACCCCGGGCCCGGTTTGTCTGGATGTCCCTTCACCTCTTTCGGACTAGTGCTTGCGACGGGTGTTAAACCTGCCCGCCATACACACCGTAGGCGCACTCGCAAACCGTAGTGTTGAGGTTGCTAGTGTTCAAGACGGACTAAAAACCCTCCGCCACGCAGACCCTTGGCACACTAGCAAACCGTGATCTTGGGTTCCCTTTTAGTCGCCTCCTACGACACGCAGGGGTACGGTGGGCTTATTCTACCCCCAGCCCACAGGGGGTTTATTAATAAGACAGCAAATAATATTGTACACTATAAATAACGTACTATTATGCACCTTTATGCACTTACATTTCATCCAATTGACGTGACCCGGATTAGAAAAGGCGAATCGGCCCATCTACATTCGCTACCGATATGGCTCCTTGTCCACTTGGCTTTGTATAAACATAACTCACTGAACCCGTTATACCGTGAAGGACATTCACGTTTTCCCTAATTTGAACGACTTCGGTCCAATTGGGATTTACCCTCACATGATAAAATATGCTTTTAGTTGCTTACAGTTAACAGTCACACGTCTGCTAAAGTAGCCGCCTTTTTATCACCAACTATCAATCTTTTATCAATCGGATGACCTACTGTTACTTGGCGGCAACATACTAGCGTGTGTCGAGATACGTAAACCTACTACGTAAGAAATAGACACAATTCGCTGTAATATGAAGGTGAATTAAATTGTCAGCGAATATCGTAAACTAGAAATAAATCACCTTGATGCACTTAGGTTTCATTCAAGTGCACCAATTCGTCGCCAGATCACTAACATACCGCCTTTACCGAAGCGGCCAATTGTCGACTGGCATAAAGGAAAGTCACTGAGCCCTTTAGTAATATCACAAACAGGCTACTTAAACCGATTTATGCCTAGAACTTCCTCCTCCGTTATGCCTTAAGAGTGTATATTGACTTGCGTTCCCTCTCCACTGCCTAGGACCGAGCACATTCGGTCTAGTTGCGTCCTGCTCACGGTTGTGACCTTAAGAACGGTTTCAGTGATGATCTGGTTCGCGGGTTCGAACCCGGGTCACCTAACTTGAGTAACACGCAAGTGCATAAAGGTTGCTTTACTGCAATACGGTTTATCTAGTGTATAAGAGTTTTCCTGATAGCTTATTTCCTATTTATCGTGTGTTATTTACAGCGAATTATATCTATTTATGGCGACTGAGTTACATGAGCCAATATCATGAGCCAATGACAGAGCCAATATCATTCATTAAGAATAATTTTATTTTTCAGACGGCTAGAAGTTCATATCGAAATTGTATGTGCCGAAAAAAATACAATACACAAATGAAGTTATATCATTCATGTTCACAGAAAAGCTCTACTAATAAAAAAAAGTAAGAAAAAATGTAGTCACGGAAGTTACCGATTAAAACGGAAAACACTTTGTACCAGCATTTGATCAACTCAGTATCAGATCAAACCGTGTATATACATATGATTAAAGTCCTCACTCCAGCAAAATTTAGAAAACTGAAAAATTAATATCTCCGTTCCTATTCAATATTTTTCGCCGAAATTTGGCCAGGTAGTAGGAAAAATTGCACCAAAAATTGTGCAATTCTGTGCAATAGTAACAGTAGGGAGCCACATGTAAATTTGAGAAAATTTGAAAACTGTTCACTGCTTGTTGTCGTGGTTCATCTTGTGTGTGACACCGTTTCAGAAAAAAAAAACTACTGCACCTACCTAAAATTTGAAACATGATCTAAGCCAGAAATTTCCCTAACCTTCACAGAGACGACTTTTTCAATTGGTCGAGCCATTTCGGAGTTACGGGAATAAAAATTTATTTGGGGTCCTGGCCTGACGCCATGTGCCGCCCTAAAGAAGTATCTACACATACATGTACACAAATAACTGTTTACATTAAGCCATCTACACATGTCTACAAAATCTATGCTCATACTGGATCCCTGAACGATTATTTTGATAGTTTTACATTGGTTTAACCATTGTAATTAAGGAACAATGCCACTCCGCAAAAGCCAGATTCGTTCTTCGTGCGCGTCTTTCCTAAAAACAATTTATTGTTAATGGGTAAAAATGAAAGAATCTGTGTTTCAGCTAAACGCATTTAGTTTTAAACCAAACTATGCTACGTTGTTAATTTCGAGGTCGACGAGCCTCGAAATTGGCAGCTGGAAATGATACAATGGCGTATTTATTTCATAGATGCAGGCTTTCAGAGATGAGCTGAATTGTTTCAAAGTGGATAGCAACTATCACTGCATGAGTGCGCGCGCGCGTTCACACCTTTCCAGCCACAAGGAACTGACTCAATTGTGTTTGGTGTACATTACTGCATACCATAAAAAAGGTACACGGATTACAAACAACAACGTCAAGTGTGCCCTAAAAAAAAGGGTTATATGATTGAAGTTTCGATTTACATTGTTAAAATGTACACGGATAAAAATTGACGATTTTTAATTGAAATAAGCAAATGCACAATTGAGAAAATTGCATCGGGCAGCACTTACACAGATGCAATTTTCTCGATTCTACATTTGCTCACAGTTGGCTTGCCTTGAATACGTTTATTTACCATTTCCTGCGACTTATTAATTATTAACTTTCTTCCTTAAGAATTATAAGTAATTTTCTCTTTCTTTTAGTTGTCAAGCAGTATTACGAAGTACAAGTGTACGACGAATTCGTCATCCGAGGCAACACGGCCGTTTTAAAGTGTCACATTCCCAGTTTTGTACACGATTATATCGCCATAACATCGTGGATACGGGAAAGCAGCGGCGCTAAACAGGCCGTCATCGAAAATGGTAAGTTTATTTACCGTTCTAATAAGTTTCATCCATACTTTTTATTTGTAGCTCCTAAACTGATTACCGCTATAGTCTGTTTCACATTATGTTTACAGGAAACTTTACTGTATGAAGCCATGTTTCCTTCCACTAAAGAGTACAAAAAACAGGTCAATATTCTAGGCTAAACCTTAACAGTAACTGTGCAAAGTCTACAAGTGTGATATCCACATGTTTTTGCACTCGTAGTGCAAGGAAACGAGGCTTCACACAGTAATTTTCCGGCAAACATAACGTGGAACAGACTATAGTTTTAAGATTCTAGCGGTTTCAATGGTATTTAAAACGTGTAGGGAAGAGATGAGTATGTCGGATGCTGCCATCTCTCGCATTTGCAAACGGAAAAAATGCTGCACGTGGGGGTGGAGGCAAACTTTCAAGGAGGGGGGTGGGAGGGTGAGGTGAGATATCATCTGAAAAAAAAGTGCAGAAAAGGGGGAAAAAAGGGCAGTCACTATTTTTTCAGCCCTCGAATGAGTACTAAGGTCCTCGAAAAGCCTTGGTGTGGTTTTTGCCCATGTCGAAATATAAACTGGTTGTGGTTTTTTACGTGAAAATTGTGTACCCTTGCTTATTTTGTTGTACATAAATCATCCACATGTTCAAAAAGTTTTGGAATGGTGTTGGAAAAAAATCATGATTTTTTTGAAAAAAAAAAACAGAATTATTGATTTAAATAGGATGTTTATGATTTGAATCGATTTTACATTTTTTATTTTGTTAATTAAACACTAATTAGTTACGATAACAAGCGCCAAACAATCAAAACATACCACTCTTATCTATTTGCAATATTATTAAAATCTTACTTACGTTAGGCTCGGGTTATTAATGACGTGTTATGTAGGCTATGTTACTTTTAGTGTGACACGAATCTCACAAGTGTGACGATTTTTCTACTGCTAAAATTTGACCTAATAATTTACACCGAACTTACACTTAGATTCAAAAGTTACCCTGCCTAAATACATGTAAAACAATTTCTTCATCCTTGGTATAGGCTATGTACATAAACGTAAAGACGTACGTTAAAAATTTCAGATGAATGAACCACCTGTTTGTTGGTCTGAGCCTCTATGTGTCTTCCGAGTTTCTCGAGGAAAACAAATTTGGCATCTTCTTCCACGTAATTTGGGATTTAGGATTTAGGATTTCCACCATGTGTGTCCAATTTCTGATAGGGCCTTAAGACAGCAATGAAAGTTTTCCTCTGATAACTGAGTAACTTAAAAAGTTGGTTTTCATTGTCCTCATACCCGTGACCCACATCCCCACTTAAAATAAAATTGATTCAAATCATCCATCCTTGTTTTGGAATACTTCAAAGCAGAGATGGAAGTGGGTTACTTTTTCTGACCCATGACCCACATGACCCATGAGAGCCCAGACCCTCGACCCACTTGACCCACCCAATGAAGAACAAAATCTGATCCACCATCCGTGGCCCATCCCACGCTACGAAAAACAGTACTGCACAGTGAATATTAAATCTAGACAGACGCTAGTGTGTCGCGCCAAGTTAGGCAACAAACGTCCCACACTACGAAAAAGTAATACAGCACGCAAATGCATGTAATGTTATTTCAAACAGTCCAATTTTTTTTTAAGAAGCATTTCCTAAAGCATTTGCTGCAAAAAATGTGCTCTACGGTTCATTAATTTAATATGAGTTAGTTTAACTGTTTTTTTCCTGCTTCGGTTTCTATTTAATAAATAAAAAAACCTATGGAAGTTCACTTCTTATCTTTAACAGTTTGTGGCTTACTCAGTCGGTGGGTGAACATTCTTGACCCATGACCCGCTTGACCCACGATAGAAATGTGATCCATTTGACCCACTGACCCATGGGTCACTTCCATCTCTGCTTCAAACTGGCATTCTTCCCTATGAAAAAGGTCCGTAAGACCCTTAGGAAGATTCTTCCTCGTGTATTTTTATTCAAACGTTGATTCCTATTCTATTCTTTTTAAAGTTGTGTGTACATAAGCCGCCAAGAGAAGTCAGAATGGCGTCACCGAGAATTCATCGATCAAAAAGACTAATCCTGTCCAAGACTGGGGCATCATCTTGGGCCATTGCCAGCTGGCCTCCATTGACAAACTTATCTTGACATATTGGATGCCTTGTCGTATCGAAAACTACACGCCTCACCGTTCGAGTTTACGTTGAAGTTGCACGACGTGGCACTGAACCGGAAGTAATTAATTAGCCCTATACGGAGTCTGTCAATCAGCGATAGCCAAATGAACTTTTTGTGTTGACATATGATTTCAGCAATGACTGGGTCCACAGTGTTTAAATTTGATGAGTAGTGTGATAAACCGTGAATGATGGAGCCACTTCAACGTATGTGTGGACAAAGATAGTTGAAATCTTAACACGTTTAACCCTTAGCAGAGTGAACATGCTTAATGAAGTAGGCGTTGGCGATACAACAGAGTTGCAGTTTTATCGCGATCCACAGTACTGGGCTGCAAATTCTTAATGCATCATTATTCATTACCACACAGGCATCAGGGCAGTGCTTTGGCCTGCACCAAGCTTCTATTGTTACGTTCTTGACGCTGCTGTGTATGCACCTTTTCTTAGTCAAACCAAGAGAAAGAACTGTATGAATGCCTACGTGATAAAGCTGTGTTCAAAATTTATTGCAAACTACTGCACAAATGGCACAATAAAGCTACAGACAGTATGCTTGAGTTCCATGATTAAATAAATACGGATGCAAACCTATTTACGTTGCCTTTTGGACTTATATGTCAGACTGCCTGACTTGGGAATCGAACCCACGACCTTTGAAATCAAAGGCCGAGGTCCTACCGCTGAGCCACTTCCTACTGCTGAGCCGTGTTTCCTTTTTGGCCGTGTCAGTATGGCACAGCAGTAGGGACGTCTGGCTTTGGTTTCAAAGGTCATGGGTTCGATTCCCCACTCACGCAGTCTGACATTTAAGTCCAAAAGGCAACGTAAATAGGTTTGCATCCGTATTTATTTAACCCATCTCGAGCCCATTTGCTTTTCCGTCCTGTTTATTCCAAGATTAACGCATAATAATTATTCCGCAATTTGTATTCTAAAACTGTCACTAAACTGTTGTTTTGGTGCTAGTTTATTATGGTGTTTACAAATTTCTTTTATATTATTTACATTTATCTTTTGTGTTATTACACACTAACCGAAGCCCGTGTGGTGTTAAACACACGGTTTGCACACTGGTTAGGTATGGTGGCCCATGTGTATGTCCACCTTCGACGGAATTCAGTTTCTTAAAAATTTTTACGCACACTGGCTACTGAGTTTCGTTCAATTTGCTCACTCAATCAGCGCATCCTGTGACTCGAATCACCCACCCCACTGCTAATACTCCCCCTTCCCCCGTTCTAGGATCACTTCTATTATATTCTTCCATGTTCATGCTTGCGGAAATAAATGAGGCTTAAGACAGTCTCGAAGCTGCTTCATTGAGAAGCGTTACTTGGGCACATCTTAGAAGTTAAACGGTTTTAAACAAAAATAAAATTCCTTGGTAATTATGGCATGTGTTGCTTCTTAGAGCATCGACTGAGAAAGTGAGAATGTTAAAATTAAATTAAGAACCAGTCAAATCATGATTTTTGCCCTTTTCGCTGTTCCTCCAATTGCGACATCCAGCCCACTTTATAGCTTGAAATGCTTCCCTCCTGAAATACTAACTTCCTACCAGATGCGCAGTGCTGTGGTTCTTATGTAACTCTTAAAAGCATTGTTTAAAAGTATCGTCTTGATGTGTACGATCTCATTATGTAGATTCTAAACTTAAATATCTTCATTTATGATCTGCGTTATAACCTCCACGTAAGGTTAACTGTTTCGTAGTTTCGAATAAAGTTACCGCAGTTTCCATCGGCTTAAATATACCCAACAATAACTACAAGATCACCAGAATTCAAAGTTCTGAAGATATGGGCAATGATAGCAATGTAACCATAATTATTGGCATAAATAGAGAACACATGAAGAGGTAGAATCAATCTTTATTTATTTTTCATTAGACCGACCACGAGGCATTAAGCTGTTGAAACCAAAGAGTCCCTTCATCCTTTGTTAATGATTTTCGATTTGTCGTGGTTGGCTCAATTTCAACTTGACGTGTTAATTTTTAGCAAACCTGGCCAAATATAATGTCCCGTCCATCGATGGGCATTCTGTCGGACGCCGACAAGCATGCTCGATGATTCGCCAATCAAACATGCTTTGTTGTAGGTGGGTATCGGAGCACTATGTGGTTAGGCCGGTGAAATGCCAAGCTCCTCAATGGCTGAATACTCCGGTAATAACATGCAGATAGGGCCACAATGAACTTTTCAAGTGGCATAAAATCAACCTACAGTTGACAGTTTCCCAATTTCCACTAGATGACATGGAAAATGGTTTACCGATAGTTGACCTAATCAAAGGGGCTCGGCACGTTGCCGGATTGGCGTTTTAAACAACAGTGGCTATAAGGGATAATACAATCTGTGGAAAACTTGGAACTGTTTGTCGTTATGTGGCAGAAATGAAGTTCAATATCGGTTGTGCTGTCAATTTTAATACATGACAGTGGGAACTTGTAATAATTCGAGACGCATGAACTTAACCCTTAAATAGTGAGAGCCGGAACAGAGAGTATCGTATATTCCGCAATAATATATCCGAGAGATAATCATAAATTGATGACAAGATGTATGCAGCCGCTCAGCGATGCAAGACAGAAATGTGTAAGTGTCCTCATCTTCTTACATTATAAACCAAAGTCTCATAGCAGAAATGAAGCAACCGCAACGACCCCCGGAAAGGGAACAATGAAAACGTGCGAGTGTGTCAATTCTTTGGCTTGAAGGTGAAACTGGGACGTTGTTGCCCTGAAAAGAAGTTGAAATTGGCACATTGTTGCCTCGACTAACAATTTGCTCTAACAATTATCCTTCTAACCAAACACGTGGTAATCTCAAGGGCAAGTATTACATGACGTCATGCACACTTCTTTTTCACACGGTACGCACCGCTTAAGCTATAACGAAAGACGGGGTGGGGGGTGGGGGGGGGGGGAGGTGAGCTGTTACCATTAAGCGTACGATTACGCATTAACTCAACCTAAAAGAGAATTTCTGGGGGTGTTTGCTATTAATTCAAATAACCATCCACATTCAACTACGTATAGCAAAGAGGAGGAAGTGAAGAAGACCAAGAGGAGAGGGAGAGGACGGGATAAAAGGAGGAGGGGAGGGAGAGGATTGGCGGAAAGGGGGAGTGTTACACAAACAAAAATCGACTGTTACAGTGAACGATCAGGTAGCACCGAGCAAACACTGGGAAACAACCACGGGTCAAACAAATCCCAGGCGAAGCCGAGTACGATGCTAGTCTACATTAATAAAAAAAAAAGTTGTAGAACAGCCAATATTGTACAACGGACTTACCGGCCACCCGAACCACCACCCTGCAAAAACAATGCGGAAAGGTAAAGGGTTAAAAGGGTTTTAGCGAGCGTTGGTTGTTACTTACAACAGACTCTTTTAATAAGGAGAGTATTCTATGATTGTGAACGGAATGACTCATGGCAATAAACTGAAAACGAAACTTTTAATGGATAAAACAATGCTTCAGTGCTTATAAACAGTGCTTATATACCTTCGTTTGTAACCTGCGTTTTACCCTCCACACAAAGTTAACCATTTCGTAGTTTCGAATAAAGTTACGTCACTCTCCATCGGCTTAAATGTACCCACCAATTACAAGTATATCATCAGAATTCAATGTTCTGAAGATATGGGAAATGATAGAAATGCAACTATAGAGTACACATGAGGAGGTAAAACGGATCAATCTCTAGTTATTTTTCATTAGACCACGAGGCATTAAGCTGTTGAAACCGAAGAGTCCCTTTACTCTTTGATAATGACTTTCGATTTGTCGTGGTTGGCTCAATTTCAACTTGACGTGTCCTCAGATAGCTGAAAAAAGCCAAACTACCTTAGCTGCAAAGACATAACGAGTCTAGTGGTCGCCATGCTCATATAGGTATTTTATCTGGATTTTATCGTTTATCTTGGCGGGCGACACACTAGCGTGTGTCTTGACATTAAACCGCTAGCTAAAGGTTCTGTCATTGTCGACGATTAAAATAAAAGGATCAGTGAAACTGGGTTAAAAATTAAAAACGCTATTTATTTCTGTCTTCCCCCCACCCTGAAAAAAACCGACAAAACCGCCGAGCTAAAGGCTTGGACTTTGTTGTACAAAGGCGTATTTCTTTTATTTATGGGGAGGCGCTGATTGAGTGAGCGAAGCTAACGAAAATCAGCTTTTGTTAGCCAGTGTGCACAAAACACATAGACGGGATACACGCCTTCCGCAACAAACGCATTAGAGAGCAAGCCGTCAGAAAACACTTTCTTCCAAACGTATATCCATATGAATTTGGGGCGTCGGACGTACGTCTAACTAGAAAATCGTCTAATGGGATAATTGTCTAATATCTGCATAAATGAGAAATCTGGAAAATCGTCTGAACGGAATATCGTATAATGGAAAATCATCTAAACGGAATATCGTATAATGGATAAT